>JASSRZ010000083.1:8585295-8637953 GCA_032164315.1 Malacoctenus gilli | reverse complement strand
AAAGTGAGGAGCATTATTTACTTTCTGGAATGAATATCAGACTATCAGGAGGGTTTAATTTACTGGATTAAATGACTAATCTTTGCAGCTCTTTTTTCGCATTCGGAGCCCCAACAAGAAGTGAGTCAGACCAGACGAGTTAATTACAGCACTTGTCAAAATGATTCCTGCTAATAAAGCTTGCAAAAAGCATCCTGGACCACAGAGACAAGTCAGCTGCAGATGCATGACGGAAGGCTTTCCATCTTCGGGCTTTATAAGCTGCAAAACGTAGCTTGATGTTCAGCTGTGTCACAGAGTGAACGTCATGTTTAATCAGATAGAAAGACTAAATAATAACTTGAGTGTGAGTGGAATAAGTAGATTTTCTTTGAGACCCCCTTAAGAAGTCATCAGACATCAGAAACACAACTCTGTGGGGGCTGCAGGGACCCTAAACAAACTGCCTTTTATCACTGATGCAAAGTGTGAAAAGGCATCTTACCTTTGCCGAGCGCTCCTTCTTATCCCACCACTCGTCGAAGGCCCTGAAGGCGACCACCTCCACCATCTTCCTGTTGAGGTCCCTCTTCATGATGGCCTTCAGCTCCTTGACAATAACCAGCAGCACGCCCTCGATGGTGGCTTTGTGAGGGTCCTCCTTCTTGGTCTCATATCCAGGCGGAGGAACAGTCGGGTTGAACTTGGGTAACCCAGGATGCTGCCACTGCTGTCCAGGAGCCCCCGTGCTGTTCGTGGGCGTAGCACCCATCGCAAGGGGTGCGTAGGGTCCCCCGAAGGCCCCCGCCACGCCGTCCAAGAAGTGCGGATAGGGGTAGGGCCCTCTGGTCTGCGCCATGCGACTCAGCATCTGATGCTGCATTTGGAAGGACATGGGCACCGTGCTCCACTGCTCCCACCGCAAGCAGTTCATCAGCTCCATCTGCGTCAGCGGCACCATGCCGGGGTGGTAGGGGCCCATAGGCGGCAGCATATGATGCACCGCTGGGTGACCGGCCAGGTGGGCGGGGTGCCCCGGGACGCCGGAGTGCGGGCCCAGGTGGTGGTGCGGGATGGCGAAGCCCGCCTGGTGCTGCAGGGGGTGGTAGCTGGGGGCGTGGAGGGAGATGGTCTGCATGGGGGAGACCGCCGAGTTCACCACGATCCCTTTGCCGCATTCGGCGCCGGTGATGGGCGTCCCGGGCATCTCGTCCTCGGAGATCTCCATGTCCTCTCCTGAAGACTGATGGCCCTGCGAGCAAGTGGGACAGCCAATCAGCATCACTCAAAATGACTCATTGCCGTCGCCGTGACAACTGAGAAAAATGTTTAACGATTACTTTCTAATCTTCACTTTTACACCCGACACATCTTCAGTTTGGTCATGGTAACATGAGTGTTTTTTGACACATCATCTCTCCACCTTGTTCATCAACATTCGAAGGATTTTAAAGTAAATACGAAGCAACTAAACCAGAACTCTCACAGAGTGAAGCAGTTCTCCTGCTTAAAAATGACCCATGTGCCTATGCTGACTGCTGTTTGTTCGTTTGTTTAAGTGCACGTTCACAACTAAACAAACAAAACCAACTTTACCCAAGAAAAGCAACCAGCTCTGGTGTTGAATCGTTACTTAATATCAAATTTCTGACTGTGGCACAAACTCTTCAGTGAAGCAGCAGGTGTGGGTGTAAGTGTGATCATTTCATTGAAAGAATGGAAAAAAGGGAAAGATAAACATACATGCTTCAATGAGAAAATATTTGTTGTAAAACGTCTTTTCGACGACACGTTCGTCCATATTTGTTCTTCGCCGACAGCTCCGACAGTCTCTGTTATCAGCCTCACTTTTCCTGTGTCACCATTAGTTTTCCCTTTCAAATGCATTACATTCAAATCCTGAAGGCTCCTTCTCTTGTCTGTTATACAGTCGCTTTTGGCCCCTTAATGTCGCCATGAAAAAACAACAACATGTTGGTGATCGTACTGTGACACTGGAGGCACAAAAAGTGATTGAAAAACATAATTTGAGCTCCAAAAGAGTCTCTGCGGTCGGCTGATGCCCGGTTACACTTTCAGAATAATAGGGGACAAGCGACGGCGATGTGATTTGATCAGAGTTCAAAGTTTATTCCTGTGAGAACAAACACGGCTGAGCTGCCTTTTACAAACACAGCTGCTTGTTCACACGTCAGAGCACGTGCACTCAGAAAACTACGGACGACGTCAAATCAAAAGGTTTGGAATCAACGTCTGCGTGTTGTTAAGCGTTACTGAGGGATTTCTGTTAAGCACTGCTGCAGAAATGAAAGCGAGAGAGCACAAACTCGGCGCGGGAGTGGCGTCGTTACCCAAATGACCTGTTCGCACTGTTTGCTCTGCGATAACTCGAAATGTGAGAAGCGAGACGCGGGCAGCCAATCCTGACAGTCAGGCTCGGCCAACGCCAGGAAGTGTGCCGCTGAATGGGGCCAACAGCCAAACTGTGTTTTCCTGCGTGTGTGAGCGACTGCAGCGCGAGTAAGAAAAAAGAGGAAACAAGCGTGCTTGATTCCTCAACAACAGGCGCGGAGCGACCTGACAACACAGGCGGGCGGGCGTTCACAGGACTATTGGGGGGGGGGGGGGGTCGGAGGGACGGCCCTTTATGAACCTTTAGCATCGTCCCTGAAATGTTTAACTCGTGTGAATAATTGAAGTCGGCTGTGTGGTAGCTACACCTGCGTCGGTGGTTTGTTGTTATGACTTGGAACCAGTTTTGGGATAATGTTCACTACAAAAGAACCACAGTGAACTGAAGGAAGGAGCACCTTTGCACAGTTATTGGAGGAACTGGAATTACACTTGTGAGGCCGAACAAGGAGAGCAGAAGAGAGAAAGTTTTATTTTTACAACCATGTGGCGCTGAGCCGACACCTGACTTCCTGCATCCTCCCTCTAACTGTCATTCATAACTGTGTACAAACATCAGCAGGAAGCTACTTATGAACTCATCCATGTCAGTAAGAAGAGCCAGCTGAAGCTTCATCTGATGTTTAAACCTATTTGTTAATAAACGTGATGCCTCACAGGCTAACTTGAGCGGTGATTGTTAAATAAGGAGCAGCTAAACGTCTTACCGTGTCCATCTTGTCGGGGGGCGTGTGGGCTCCAAAAGGTCCGTCTTTGAGGTCGCTGTTGCTCATCTTGTCCTTGCTCGGCGAGCCGGCTCTCTTGACGAGGGAGGCCGTTCCGGGTACGGGCTCCTCGTCCTCCGAATCGGGCAGCGGGGTCGGGCTGATGTCCTCCAGGCCCGTGCTGCCGGGGCGGGAGTTCTGCTGGCCGCCCTGCGAGCTGCCCGTGTACGGGGGGATCGGGGACAGCTGGGAGGACGAGGAGGAGATGGGACTTCCCTCCATCCTCACCTCAGTGTCCGAGTCCCGCTCCTCCAGGAACGGCAGCAGTTTTGTCCTTTTCTCCTTCAGGAGCATTTCGATGCGGGAGTCCAGGCTGTTCCGCTCTGGGTCCTGCACGGGCGAGCCGGGCGAGGGACAGTGCTCTGGCGTCTGGGGGGGAGGGGTGGTGGGATGGGGCGAGGGCTCCGGCGGGGGCTCGGGGATGGGGGGCGTTTCGGGCCTGTCTTTGACGGGCATGAAGTCGGTGGCGGCCGCCAGGGGCGGCTGTGGCGGCCGGAGGTACTCGCCCTCCCTCTGGGCTGGGTGGTGGAAAGCCGGTTCCGACGGGGGGAAGGCGGGCGGCAAGGGAGCTTGGTAGGGCGAGAAGGCGGACTTGAAGTTGGGCGTGGCGGGGGGGGGCGCCGTGTAGGCGAACGAGGTAGTGGAAGGCGGAGGCTCCGGCGGGGTGAGCTGGTGCTGTTTGAAAGGAGTCTGTTCGGAAGCTGTACTCCGATACATGTTGCTGCGGTACTGCGGCCTCTCCGGCCGGCGGTTGTACGCGTCCTGGAACTTGCTCTCGTGTCTGCGAGACTTGTAACTCCCGGAGCTCTCGGCGCGGCCCGACTGGTACGCCGGCGTGGACTGCCGACTGGAGTAGTTGGATTCTTGCGAGAAGGGGGTGCCCGACTGGCGGGGGGTGTGGGGGGTTCCCTGGGACTGGGGCGTGTCCTGCCTCAGGCTGGAGTAGCCCGTCTCCATCGTCAGGGGCGTTGTGGAGCTGCTGGGGGGCAACGTGCCCCCCGCCGTGGACAGGCTGCTCTCGGACAACCTGCGGATGGGCTCGCAGGCCTGAGAAGACAGAGACAGCACAGGGATCGGTCAGTGACGCAGGCAGACGGTCAGTCAAACATCCACAGAGGAATTGTGTTACTGTGGTGGTCCAAGTCTCAACAAACAAGCAGAACCAAATCCCCTTAAAGAGCAACTTCATGGTCCGCTCCCAAACTCGTCCAGTTGAAAATAACGAGACGGTTTCAAGCCACTGTGGATTCAGCAGGAGTCCTGCAATGTCCTCGCTGCACACTTGTACTTTTTCCATCTGTTTTGAAGTGTTTAAATGTTTCTCAGCTCCTCCTGAAGTGTTCAAATGTGTGAGGGCAGAAACAACCATGGCTCAGGCGCAATAAGTCTTTTCTCTGGTTCAATCCAAATCACAGAGTCACTCCACAGGTGTGAATCCAGCTTCAGACGTCGGTCCAGCCTGACTCACCGTTCCTAAACGACTTACGGCTGAAGCAACAAGTGCTCCGAAAAATCCCGGCCCGGGACTGGAGGCGGATCTGACGCTATGGGGACAGAGTGCATGCTTTGCTCGGGTTTTGGGAGGCGATTCCTACCAGCAAGGCTTCTGCCAGCGTTCGCGGTGAAAGCTCTCTGGCCTCCTCTCCGCCGACCGGCAGCGTCCGCGGCGTGTAGCTGCCATTCATCAGGAGCTGGAAGTACCGCAGGCGATTCTCACCTGCAGCACAGGAAACATGCCCTTGCATGATGCCAAGTTTATGAGTCAGACAGACCCGCTTTCAACCCATCTGCTGATTCAGGGAACAGTCAGTGGACTCATGGTTCCACAAAGTTTTGGAGCAGAAGCTTTGCAAAATAGGAGCATGCGATAATCATGTTTACCCATGTCCAATGTGTGGACTCAATCACACATTTTGCAATAACTATCTCTTTGTGGCATTAGCCAATCTATGACATATGCGATAAACAGATGCTGAAAAAACTTGTGGAAAGCATGCATAGCAACATAAAGCACATCCTACACAAGCAATAGCCACATTTCTTGAAATAACAACACTTAGTTAAAAGGAAAACACTTGAGCAGAATCACAAAAATGTGCAAGTTGTGAAAAAAAACCTTAGCATGATAAGAAAAGCAAAGAGTACATCTACTAATATCAGACACTTTGCATGCTCTGTAAAATGTATGGTACATTGAACTAAATCAGCCAATCACCAGTTAAAAAAAAACATAGCGACAATGTAAACGTTTATTAATTTAATAATCAAAAGTGACAGGAAACAAACGATGTGAATAGGACAGGAGCCTGACAGATTGCTTTGTGTTTGTTTGCGGTTTTCAAATTATGCACAGTGGGAGCTGCGCCCTCAGCTCTGCTCTTGTGGGAACCGGCTCACTTTCAATGAAATTCAATTACCCCTCGTTACCAGGCAACGCACGTATTTTTTACACACGTGACAGCTGTCATCCCGAGGAAAAAAAAATATCAACGCAGGGAAACATTTTTTTAATCTTTAGATATTTTTTGTTGCGTGGCTCCGCTAAAAGCGGCTCGGATCGTGCGGCGGCCGCGTCGTTACCTCGGATGACTGAATCAGTGTTTACCTTTCGGGTCCAGCTCCACGTGGATGATGTTTCCCATAACAGACGTGTTGTGGAGCGACTGCACGGCCACCTTGGCGGCTTTCACGGTCTCGAAAACAACTTTGGCTATTCCCAGGTGCTTTTTATTCTTCGGGTTGTACAGGATCTCCACCTCCTCGATGTCCCCGTACTTTTTGCACATGTCGGTAAGAAATCCTTCCCTGATGTTGTCGTTCAGCCGCGCAAACGTCACCTCCTTCGGAGGCACCGGGCCGATGTAGCACTCATCGATCTGACGGAGGAGGGGGCGCGGGAGGGGGGGGGGGGCAGAGAATGACAGGAGTTAACAACGCCTGCCTGCGGGTTAATAATGCACCATGTGAGGTCAATCCCTGACGGCAGAGATAAGAGAGGGGTCGTGGGGAAGACCCTGCTGATGCACTTTAGCCCTCTTAAAAGTAAAAGTCCAGCATGCACCGGAGGGCGTGTGTGTGTTTGCTCCACACACACCTCCGACAATCCTTCGTTTACATCCCAATGAAAGTGAAGGAGGGGAGGGGGGGGGTGGAAGTTGTGACAGCACCTCCTTCCCCTCATGACAAGAGAAGGATGCACCTTGCTCCACTCTGAGGAGAAGAGAGGGGGGGATACCTTGAATTTGGGCACTGGGAGGTCCGTCTCTTTGTACTTTGTCCACAGACGGCCGATCCTCGGGTCCCGCACGATGTCCACCGGAGGAATCCCGGGGTTCTGCAGGAGGAAGAGGAGGAGAAGAGGAGGAAGATGTGGAAAGAGGAGGGGGGTGAGGAGGAGGAGGAGGAGGGGGGCACAATGCTGCCGTTATCCATCCCATTCACAACTCCACACGCGGCGAAACTTGTTGCAAAGTCCAACGCGGACCGGACCGGAGCGGCCGTTTGGTAAAAAAAACAAACAAATAAATAAAAAACGGTGCCCGCGGTGCCGTCGGCGGCAACACGGCCGCATCGTCGCTTATCATGGAGGTCGGCTCCTCGGTTACTATTGTAGCCGTTCACGCCGCGTCGCAGGCGTGCGGCACTTACGGGCATGCTGAAAGTCTGCCCGTCGTAGCGGTAGAGCTTGTGGGATCCCTTCTTCAGCGCCGGGTCGATGATCAACTTGTAACTTCTCCAGTGGTGACTCCGCTTCTCCGCCGCGCCGCAGACGGGATGACTGTCCATGCCGTTCGCCAGACCTGAGACGACAGGCAGCGACAGGGGGAGAGGAGAGCTCGCGGTTATCGGCTGAGCGCAAAGCGGCGGCGGCGGCGGCGGCAGCAGCGGCGGCGGCGGCGTCCCCCTCCGCCAGCACCCACCGACACTTTGGAACAACCGAACGGCTACAGATGCATGACTTCGGTCAGAGGTGGCGTCGGTGGTCGTGAAGGAGGGGAGGGGAGGGGGGGACCCAAGTGAGGGCGAAAATGGGATCTAGCGTATATCCCACTTACGGAAAAACAGGCATTAGGAGGGCTGGAGAAAGAGGAGGAAAAAAAGAACCAGCTTACTTGAACTGAGCTTTCTGCCATGGTCCTCGTTCAATCTGGTCCTCTCCCCCGGCTTGGACATGGTTCGCCCGATCGAGTGTTTCTCTTGATAGGTGAAAAGACGAAAATCGCTTCCCTGGCGCCGCTTACATTACATGATTTAGCTTGAAGAATACTGCCTCCTTTTCGGCGAGAGCCAGCACATATTGTGTGTGTGCCTCTGCTCTGTAGCTGCTGTCTCTCCCACAATACACCGCTAGGCTTTGCCCACCTTCCACACTAGCCGCACTTTCGCCACGAATTTCTCTCTATTTGTACCGATATTTTAACGCGTTGCTTCTGAGAAATCATTTGAAACAGCATAAATCATGACCATTTAACAGTTTCAAATAAATGACTACGTTGGAAAAAAGAACAGAGTTTTTTCTCTAAATCGAGTGAATATTTCTCGTGTGGAATCTGCCGACCAAATTTACCTACACGGCAAACACAAGATAGACACGGGGGGTAATATCTCCTCAACTGCCACCGAGGGATGATAAAACTGCTGTGATCGCTGGAGTTTGGGTGTCGTCTGGTCATCGTTCGTCAACTTTGACGTTTCGGTGTCTTTTTTTGATAGAAAAGCCGAGACTGGCTGTCAGTGGACTGCTCGTTAGAAGGAGCCGGAAACAAAACAAAGCTTTGTAGGTTCGCTCACGAATTTCGGAGCCATCCTGAGGTTTTTTTTAGGTGTCGGAATGCGGCGGATTGTTTGTTTGCTTTTTCCTATCCCAGTCGGTTCAATCCAAGCAGAGATAATAGTGACAAACTGTCGCTAAGGGAGTTTTTTTTTCTTCCAACATTTGACAAACATCAAGGAGGCTTTTAATTATTTTAAACCCGTGTGGATTTTTTTTTTTAATTTTTGTTTTTATTAACTTGCACCGTCGAAATGTATGTTGTCGAGCAAACTGGGGTTTGTTTGACATTGCCTGATGTTTTTTTTCCTCACTGTGCTCGGGCAATTGGCTGGTTAACAGCGGCAGCGGCGCGGACCAATCAGAGCGCGGCGGCAGAGGAGCCGTCTGCTATTAGAGGCACGGCTCAGGAGTCCTTCAACAGAGAGCAGAGAGAGGGGGCTGAGCGCTCTCGGCAGCCATTTTCCTTAAACAGGACTCAATGGCCTATATGGGTTTCCTTTGTTCCAAAAGGGATCTTTACACTTGATTTCCTCATCTCTCACGGACTATGATAAAACTATGAATGCTCCTTTGAAAGGATTGAGAAGAAGGAAGAGAATGTGCTGGATGTGATGACCTGTGACATTTTGAGCCTTTTTTCCTCTGCCTGGAATCCATCTTTGTCTTAACTAGGTCATGGCACACCCATATAACTATATTTATTGTGAAAAGAAACCAAATGTTGTGAATAAACAGCTTTATGGTTTTGGCAATGTTAAATATTAGAGGAAGGAACACAGTTGAAGTGACAAAATGTGTAATGGCAGACTGCTGGCATTGCACTTATGGCCTTGTAGGATATGAGTAGCAATGAGTAAGTTCAACTCTTTTATAATCATTTTAAACTTTTGATACTTTAATAATGTGAAATGTGAGGCATGCAGTTACTGTTAATAAATATTTGCAATGTCATTTTTTTCTGCCCTATTGAAGCCGTAGTCCGTTTTGTCTCACACATACTCTTGTAATACCCAGCTTTGTTTGAGAGGAGAAAAAGACGTTTTCTGGCATGCTGACATGTTAATGTCCAGGTTTGTATATTCCACTGCAACACGGATGAGGAGGGGGGAAAAGGGAGGCCGTGAATAACTTCTGGCCTCTCGCAAACGGCTTTATTGTGCTTATTGTATATTTGACTGTTGATTGATAAGCCCTTTCTGCTTTGATTAATGGCTTGAAACACTTTCCTATCACTGCAGCAACGCACTGACACCACAGGCTCGTCTTGTATGTTTGTTACTGTCGCCACAGAGGACACAACGACCAGGTTTGTGTTGTCCACTCGCCTTTGTTGGAGCCTAACGCGTCCAAACTGTAAACGTTGGCTTGACCTTGCTTCAAGGGCACGATTAAATATCTAAAATACACGTGACGTAGCTATTTTTCTTCCCTCTCTCTTTATTAATTTAATACGACTCAAAACAACAGTCTGTCGAACCTAAAAAGTAAACGGCTGCAGGGAGAACTTTCGTGGTGAGAATATTTACCTCGGCACTTTGTTGAAATGCAGTTAACAGGCCTAAACGCAGGGACAGGAGAAATGTTTTCAGCTCCATCTTCGGATCTTCTAATAATGGCGTAAATAAGGGACAAGGAAAAGCGCCTCCTGTCAAGGAAGGAATCCTACAGCACGACAGATCGAGCTCTTTGAGAACTTTTTTTTTGTGTGTGTGTCAGTCTCAGTGTGGTAGCTTTGCCTCTCAGCCAGCGAATATGCATCTTCAGGCACCATCTGTGTGGGCAATATGCAAACCATCTCTTCTCTCCTTGAAGACAGGATTGCAGCCGATTTCGACCTCCTCAAAAGCGACTTTTTTCCCCCTCTGAGCAGCATCATAAAGCTCCCAGGAAATTTTGTTGCGCAAGGTAACGACTTTTTTTTTTTTTTAGCAATTCGTTTTTTAAAATCTTGCATTTTACCGAAAGTGTACTCCCAGAGAGGACAGAAACCCGTGACCGAAACGACTGAAACAAAATAGGCTGGATTAGTTTTATTTGTAGTGCAAATTCGTATTGAAATTGCAGAGTAAGTATTCGTCCAAAATTGTCCTTCAAGCTTTGCCTGAGCAAAACGGAAATCTTTTAAGCAGAAATCCTGCGCTTTTCACTTCTTCCTGGTGCGCAAAACGCGTTTAAACGTGTGCTGTTTGTGCCTGTACAATGGTTTCTTTTGCTGTTCTCTGTTTCAAAATGGCTTCTTCGCAGACAAAGGAGAGCACTGTGCTGTGAAATGTTGCTGCGCCATTACTGGGTGAGGCTCGGGAACAGCGAGTCTTTCAGGCGAGGACATTGACAGAGCGTCGGCAAGAAAGATCCACCGTGCGATACGATTTCACAAGAATGGGGGATTTTTTTTTTTTTTTTTTTTACAAGGAGCGAAAAAACAAAACAAGAAAACAGTCGACAGCGCGTATAAAAGATGGAAACTTTAATCACACGGTATGGTCGGGCTGCTGGTTGCTGGGGCTGACTCGCCCTGGCAACGGCGGTAATCCGAGGGCTCTGGATGGTTGCCACGGGAGCCGGAGCGCGTGCTGCACCCCCACACTGCCATATAAGGTCAACAGGAATCCTCTGCAGCTGCCCTGTTGTTTTTCTGTCGGGCTGTAAAAAATATCCCCGGGGGTGCTTCGGGCTTCCGTGTCGGCTCGCTCTCGCGCGCTCTCTCTCTCTCTCTGGCTTGAAACAAAGAGCGGTGGATCATCAACGTCAAACGCTCATCAAATGATACAAAGATGCGATCCGCGTGCCTTTTTTTATCCTCGTGGAATAGAAAAACGTAGGAAAAGGTAGTGGAGGAGGGGCGGGTTTTTGGCGTGCGTAAAAGAGACCCCCATGCGGCAACTCAAGGCAAGACTGTGCGTTTTAAGCACGCCTTTTTCCTGTGTTGGCTGCGTACGAGGACACAGGGATTCGCAGGCTTTGTGTCAGAGGCCTGTTTTTCTCGAATCCACTCCCTGCTGCAGCTTGCCAGGAGCGCGCATTCAGGTCACGAGGCTGCAGCCTTCCCTTCCCCTCTCTCACTGCGCGCACCAAACACCTCAGAGGCAACACGGACGACATTATGTGGACTGTAGCCTAATTGTGCCTCAAATAAGGAAGTGTGGCATTATTTGTGCGGATTTGCGTTATGATCAGCCAGTTAGGTTATTTATAGGCCTTTGCTTAAAAAAAAAATAGAGAGAGGGAAAAAAAGAGACACCCTCCCCGCTGGGTTGCGCGTACTCAGTTTTGCCTCTGACAGCAGACTGGAATATTCCACACAGGGGATTGGCCTCTCTTCAGCAGGACAGCTGTCTCTCTGCACGGGGGGAAATATTTTCTCAATTGTTCCTGGTTTGTCAGTTGATGAAAAGGGGAGTGTGTGCGTGTGGATACTTTGTGTACCGACAGGAAAGATTAATATCCTTTTATAGGCTATTTTGATTCCACACGGCAGGCTGCCTGTTTCACCTTGCCAGTCAAACAAGCACCTTTTCTTTTTGGGGGTTTTTCGTTTTTTATTTGATTTTTTTTTTTTTTTTTTAGATTATCAGGGAATGTTTGAACAGGGATCGTTCAGTAGTCGTGCGCATGCCACTGGGTGCTTGACGCAAATGGGGCACACAAGGATCCGTGAACGGCTGATGGCTTTGGTGTGAGAATAATCAAGCAGGCGAGCGCACAGCTCGATGGGGTCTCTGTCGTTGTTCTTGCAGGTTCTCGATTGTGACGGATGGCTCACTAAATCACACCAGGCAACCTCGGAGCTCAGTCTTTTTTTAATGATATGTGGGCACACTGGATTCTGAAGGATCCCTTTGCTCCTCTCACAGACCGCGGTGGTACTGTATTCCTCTGAAACAACGCCATTTTTCTTCTTTCTCCTTCATAGATCTCTGCATGTGTGGTGTATCAGTAGCATTTGTCATTTGGTTTTGATTATTTGACTCTATTTTTCACATGTTTGTGTTCTTGTGAGATGCTTAAATAAATAGAATATTCACTAATTGGTATGTTTTGTGGTTGTGGAAACTGAAAATGTAATGTCATTGTTTAACTTTAGTCTTATTTAGGCCCATGCTTTAAACATATAACACACACATTTGAGTATAACTACAAGGGTTTTGATTTTTCTAGAGACATTTTTTTGGGGGGGGGGGGAGTTATGTATATACATATACATGCATTCCTGGTTGACAAAGTACATGTGTGTTAAGAAGAAAAACAGGAAAAGGGTGTCAGCTTTCTTCTCTTAAAGGGACAGATGAATGTTTGCTCTCCCACCCCTCAAATAACCAAATTCTATAACTCAGTGAAAACGAGCCTTAGCATTTTTCTTCTTTGTGACTTCTCTTCTAGTGTCTTTATGACAGATTAAAATGTTTCACACCATAACAAACGATCCTTAATCCAACCTTTTTTGTGTGTTTGATCATGCATGCTGCTTCCTTATGACCTGCTATCCCATGACACTCACTCTGAAGCACCTGATTGTGACTCTTCGCTAAACCTTATGGTTTTTAGTGGTCCCGAAATGTTGTTTGTTCACTTTTATTTGGAGGAAACTAAAATGTCAAACAAACCAAGTCACAGTTCGAAGTCAGCCGGACTGAAAAGTTCCACCCGTTGATGATCTTGTCTTTGATCACAGATCAGACCGGCTCTGTGTTCGCCATGCACTCCTGATGAGAAACACAGAGAGGCTGAAATACAAACGAGAAAAAAAAATCCGGCTGTCCTGAAGCAGCGTCTCATCCCGCTCTAATAAAGTGACACACTCCGCCTCTGAATGTTTCCTTCAATCCGACGGCTTGTGTAGTTTGTCGCCACACATGTTATGGCCACACGTTGCTCCCTGGGAAGAGAGAGAGGGAGAGAATAGGCTGTCCTCACGCCCAATCTGTGATGTCACCACAGCGCTCAGGTCGACACCCTGAACAGAGATGTGCGACTGACACCTTGCTGAGAACACAATATATAACACGAGTGTCTGCTTTTCAGTGACACATCAACATTTGATAAATGAGAGGGTCAGATGTCCCATTTTCCTTGAGCACAGCATACAAATAGAGCTGCCTAGAAGCATACTTTGATTTAGGCTCCATCCTCTCCTCCCTGTTTTCAGTGCATCCATTAGAATAACTGAAGCATCTCAGCCTCACTGTGGGAAGTATAAATGACAGCAAAACGATGAGCATATACTGATTGATTGGAACTAGGAGTCATCCTAGAAATAACAGGAAATGACAGCTTGCTAATGTGTTTCTATAGCAACAGTCTAATGGTGGCAAAGGTCAGAGTCCACACGCGCACACACAGCGTCCCCACAAAGCTCCATCATACCATTGAAGACAGTATTTTTTCCCTGTTATTGTCGCGAACAGTGCGAGGAAGATGCCGACAATACCAGAACTGTAACGCTGAATTCCATCAGTCTTATCTGTCTCCCACATGCACATGGTCAGCGGAGGCAGTGCTTCTCGCTGAGTACCCACCCAGAAAATGAAATACGCAAACATGAGCGCAAGAGAGGAGGAAGTCGGAGGAGCCGGTCTCCGCCGCAGCACTGAGCTCTCAGCCGGCAGACTGATGATGCGACTGGAGAGCGGTGTGGGGGCTCCACTGGAAACAGCTTCAGAGTGACAGGAACAGGAAGTGGTGAGCAGAGACTCAGATACCTGGTACAACATGCGGCTCGTCTGCTCCTCTCTCTTGAAAGAGTCTGTAAATCAACTCAGCCAATCCAAATATAGCTTCACCACCTTCAGCCCGTGTTATGCATCTACCTTAAATTCGGAGCGAGAGTCTTCAGCCCCGTCCTGCTTGGCACCGGTTTGAGCTCCTGGAGGCAAAGATGACCCAGAACGGTGTCGAAGTGAGCAGAGGTGCCACCAAAAAAGGAGACGAGCTTAAAATTGTCATTGTGGGAGATGGAGGCTGTGGGAAAACATGTCTTGTGATGGTTTATGCCAAAGGTGATTTTCCAGAGGTAAGAAGAACGCTTGTATAACTTCACACCTTTTCAAAATATTCAATACATATTCAAACATATTGAATTTTAAGCAAAGTTTTTGGTGAAAATTGTTTTTTTTTATGTTAAAACTCATCTGAACTGCCATTTGAAATACAAAATTATGTTAAAGCTTCAATTGACAGAGTTTATTGATTCATTGATGCACAGGTAGAAATTTGCAGACTGGAAGTGAAAAATGAATTTGCTGTCAACTGTCTGAAGAAAATCTGTCTTTTCTTTGTGACAAACAGAAATATGCACCATCAGTGTTCGAAAAATATGTCACCACCATCGATCTCGGAGGAAAAGAGATAAAGCTCAACCTCTACGACACAGCCGGTAAGACAATAGGGACAAAAATATACTGCTGTCTCCTCCTGTGTCCAAGATAAACTCCTCCGTCTGAGCACGTAGAACAGTTCAGCTCGTCAAGAGACCGTCTGAGCACGCAGAGCTCTGTGGTCATACATGCCACGACAACGTCCATTGTGCGGCTGAGCCGCGCGCTGACTCAGAGGTCAGCAGTGTTGTGATTGTTTGCGGAATCGAGAGCTCAGTTTTGAATCTATCAGAATATTCAGTCTTAGATTCACTTCTACTTTAGTCCTCACGTACTAACAATGAAATAATTACAGGAAGTGGTAAAGATCGCCTCTGTTCCTGACACCTCCAGAATGAACCTTCAGGAACTGACCAAGATACGAGTCATTAACAACTAGCAAGTGTAGTGCAAGAGATGACTTACTGTCTTTTTTTAAGGGCTTCACTATGATACAGACAAGTAATTAGCCTTTGATATTAAACGGTAAAGACAATGAAATACATTGAGACTCAGAAACAAAAAGAAAAGAACACAGTTAAACTGAAATGAAGCGCAGAGCAAAATATGCAATAAAAAATGAATAGTTAATCACACTGCATTTGCCAACCAGGATAAGCAGGGTGTTAAAGAGTTAAAAAAATGATCACATGGGAGGATTTTCTTTTTTCTTTAGCACATAAAGAAAACTCTGTAACTGGGCAAGTTCCTGCCTTACATCGAATATTAATTTACCACCAGTGTGGGTGAGACAAATACCCGAGTCGACGGCGAACTGGCACGATTTTGGTCGCCATTTCTTCCCTGGAAACAAATGTATTTGTGTTAAAACGCAGCCCTCCTACTGTATGTGAGCCGGAGAGCTTTGAGTCACTTTGTTTTCAGGAAAACCCTCGGCAGGCTGTGTGGGCAACTTATCAGCTTCACAGAGGCAGCAGGGCGCCGCGCATAAGCTGGAAGGGAAGCTGCAGCCAGGATGTGGTTTTCACATATCTACACACATCGTGTCTTTATGCTCCGCTCGCGCTCGGCCCTCCTGCTGAATGACACCCATGGCGCAACGTACGAGCACTTCTGCAGCCAAATACAGAAGTTGTGCTTTGGTTCTTTCAGGGCAGGAGGACTATGATCGACTCAGGCCGCTCTCATACCAGGAGGCCAATCTGATTTTAGTGTGCTTCGACGTCACCAACCCCACCAGCTTTGAGAATGTCCTGATAAAGGTAAACACAATGCGTTGAGGTGCACACGCCAGAACAAAGATTGTCCCGGCTGAACTGGACTTTCTGGTTAGCGTGTCAGTTTTCAGCTTGGAACCGATTGTCGTGTTGTCATGTTGGTGTTGGCTGCATTCTTCTACCTATGATTAACTCGCGCAGCGAGTCCTCGGGGACTTTGATCCCGGTACAGTAGGACGATTTAAACGCTGCTTGCTAACAGAAAGTCAAGCAGTCAAGAGGTCACATAACTCAGTCCTGCATGGCGTCATGAGCCTGGTGTCCAATCCACGCTGAGTCAGGCTTTCAGCGTTGTTTTCTCCTCCACCCAGTGGTACCCGGAGGTCAAGCACTTCTGCCGAGACACACCAATCATCCTGATTGGCTGCAAGACTGACCTCAGGAAGGACAAGGACTGCGTGAGGAGGCTGAAGGCCATGGACCTCGCTCCAATCAGTTACACTCAGGTGAGAGAGCAAGAAGTGTGCAAGCATGAGGTCACCTGTGAGCCCTTGTCGACAGAGCTTTTTGGACAGAAAGTGAAATATGCAAGAGGAAGTACCCAAACCAGAAGTTGCGACCACACCATCAGCTTTAAAAACAGATCCTACAAACACTTACCCAAAAACAAACACCCATTTTAAAACCTGTGTGCAACTTTTTACAACTGAAATGAGGTAGAATTTAAATAAGGCACAAAATGATCAAGAAAGACACCAGAAAAATTAAACCTAAGAGTTTATATGTGCTTTACAGTTCAAGTTTACACACACTTGGCTTGTAAATGGGGGTACGACAGGTTCAAGTAAATAGCATAAGAGCAGGACTGAACCTGATCCTTTGTGTACACAGTATTTTTAACCCTTAGCATTCCTCTTCTCATTGTGTTCTTAAGAGTATTGTTCACAATCTAAACCGAGGACCAAATCAAACCAGGAGGCATTGAAAAAGTAATCTTCAATGCATAATACTGTCATTTGTAGTCGTGATGGTTTACTTGTTACATTACTGTGATGTTGTGGTTTGTTGGTGACTTGACTCTTGTCAGAGTCCATGAGCAAATACTCTGAACCCCCAACCTACAATTTTTGTACATTGGCTTGATTCTAATTCTTCTGTAAATGTGGTTGAAAAAATGACGCGAATTTCCTTGAAATGTCTTGCGAGTTGTTTGTGTAGATTCATACACTGTATCAGCATTGTGCAGCAGCCTGATTCTTGGTGGTCCTGCAGGGCGAGGAGACCCGCCAGCAGCTGAACGCAGAGCTCTATCTGGAGTGTTCGGCCAAATATCAGGAGAACGTGGAGGACATTTTCAGAGAGGCCACGAAGAAAGCGTTGGCTTTCAGGCGGAAACAAAAGAACCACAAGAGGAAGAAGAAATGTGTCGTCCTGTGACAAGACCCCCCCACTCAGAATCTGGACTCCTGCTGGCAGATGCTGCTAGAGGTCACTTTCTTTCATGTTACAAGTCATATTAATACACAAAATCTTCTGTGTATTACACGGGAGATGCTGACCATGTCATCTGATCGTCTTGGCCTCCTCTGTGTAATTCCCACTTCTCTTACCGGCACAAGACAACACACGATGAAGCAACAGGAAGGACGGTTGTGCAAGTTGTGTCGGGATGAAAAAAACCCCCCCGCCCTTTCGTCCCGTTTCACTTTTCATTATTTTCCAAGTATTTTTGTACTGTTTATAACCATGACAAAAGATGTATTTATTGGAAAGATATTACGGTGGCTTGTTGTAAAAGTCACCTCACAGATTTGTTTGGGTGTATTGGGAGTATTGGTGGTCGTCTGCCTCGTCCGATCAGGTCACATCTGCTGGTTCAGAACAATTTGATTGCACGAGACGGACGGAGCTGCAGCCGATGCTGGTTCATCACCAGTGGTGGTGGCGGCTTCATCAGCCCTAAAGCCAAGCTCTTCTCCTTTCCAGCAGCGCCCACTAGAGGTGGAAACCCAGAATGCCCTTGTTTGCTGCAGTAGTACTAAATCAGACTGATGGCAACATTGAACTGCAGCTTCCTCTGCACAAAGAAACCAGGACGTGTTCGAGGTTTATAACAAGGGGGTTTAATCTGGGTTGTTACACCGACGTACACGGATTGAGAAAAACCTCAATACTAACACACACACACGCACACGCACACGCACACGCACGCACGCAGGCCCCCCATCGCTGTGCTGGAAGAAAAAGCTATACCAGTAAAAAAAACAAAACAAAAAACAACAACAAACAAACCCCAAACAAACCAAAAGCATGTTTGTGTGAATTATAACAGAGCTCCCATCAAGTGTAACATTTTGGTCAACGTGCCTGAACTTTCTCTCAATAAAAGTGACAAACAAACACTGTGAATCCCATCAGTGAGATTACAGCAGAGTCTTAATGCTGTAGGGGGAGGAAGACATTAGGACACCTGTAACCTGAACAGAGGGGGAAGTCAAACCCGCGAGCAGCACCCCCCCCCAAAAAAAACAAGTGTGAGACACAAAATCAGAGTGAACATTGAACCAAACAAGTGAAACATCGAGTGAAATGACTGAAATTAAATAAAATCCCCCATCACATTTCATCGTAGCTCTGCATCATCGTCTTACAGTACCAGTGCTTTTAGCGGCATTACATCACCACATTTCAGCAGCACCATGTATCAAAATGGGACGTACTAGCACAGTGACAGAGATTATGAAAGTTAATTTAATTAAGCCCCCAAAGACCCCCACATCCGCATAGTTCTCACATCCCCCGCTTCCGTACATCCCCCCCATTATCTGGCAAGTCGGACTGATGTTTTCGGATTTACACCATAGGAACATCATGATCTGTTCAATTACAGCTCGTTTGTGTGAAATTCTTCAAGACCTCAAGTGTAACTTCTTTCTGCCTCAATGAGAACAGACGACAAGTGATTGCGAGACCATCACATGAAACCAATTTTGACCGTTCAAGCATACAAAAAACACTTCTGTAACTGATGCCTGAAAGCGTTCCAGTCCTTTGTTATCCCAATGGAAAAAAACCCCAACAAAAACAACAAATGTCTGTTAAAAAGGTCGACGTTTGGCTGGTAGAAAAGACGAGGTCAGGGAGAATTTTCCCGACGAAGCGAAGGTCTTTTTGGCCATTTGCAAAATGTTTTTTTTCGACGCGGGACTGAATGTCGGGCGAACACTTGCAGCAAGTGGTGAAACCGCACGACAGGGAGGCGAGTGGGACATATCAAAAAAGTTCTGCATCAAACGTGGCCCTCAGTCCGCCCAGCTTGAACTTCACTGCTTCACAGAAAACTCCCGTTTGAATATGACAGACGTCGGGTCACCGAAGGCAAACTATTCCGGGGTTTCGTTCGATGCTACTGGCCCTTCTTGTTGCATATGATTTGAACGGAGGCTCTCATGCACTGACACAGACACTCAAACTCATTCTTCCCACCGACATTGTATGTACAGGATTAGGACACAAACAGCTCATCTATCAGGCAAACGCCACTTTGCGTTGTGTGGCGACAACGACGAGTCATTAGAGAGTAAAAGCACGTTCGCCAAAGTCGCTTTGGCCGGACGCTGCGGCCGCCCGCTGAAAGTCCGAGAGAGGCGGCGGGTCTGGTCTCCCGCCAGCCGGGTCGCGCTGCGGTCGGCCTGTCAAGCGATTGTGCGTGTTGCGTGCGAGGTCACTGCCCGCTTGAGGAATCCAAACTTGTCCCCGCTTGAGCCTCGCGCTCAGTCACCCTTTTGTACCTTGTCCTGCTTCTTCTGGACTTTTTGGTGGACGACTTTTAATGTGGTGAGGAAGTTTCCCAGGAAGAGGACGAGGAACGTCAGCGCCAGCATGAACACCTGAAAGAACACCAGGAATACGAGTCACGGCACTCCGTGGTCGGTTTGAACTTTAGCAGAACTTTCGGATCTGGAAGGGAGAAGCTCAAATTCTTTCCACACTTAATAAAAAGGTCAACGTAGATAAGAGTCATGCTGCTTTTATAAGAGTTACTTTACACACGGCATCTTTCGAGACAGCCAGACAGTTTTAACTCTGTCAAATGGACTCTTGACATTTGGGAGAGGACTCTTCCAGTGCGATCCTTACCTGCCACTCCTTACAGTCATCGTGTCCTGCCAAGCGAAACAGGGTCACTGAGTTGTACAGCTGCCAAAACTGGAAGGAAGAGGAGGCATTATCTTTCACAGTGTGCGCCGTGGTGAGGCGAGCAACAACACTTTTCTTTATGCAACATCTAACGATACATTTTTAAGCTCCAAACATAAATTGCAATCATCTCAGACTATTACTCCAATAATGGTATTCGGCGACGAAACAATAGTATCATTAAAAACAACAACAACAGAAAAAAAAGCTGTTTTCACTCACATGACCAAAAAAGAGGAAAGGCAAAAGAAAAGTGAGTCCCCTCCACATCCAGGACTGAAATCCCTCTGAAGACACACAACAAACACTTTGAGACTTTTGAGACAACGCAACACTTGCACACACATTCGCACAGACATTGTCGACGAGCACGACACTGGTACTGCTGACAATCTGTCTCCCAGCTGCGCCGATGCGAGCGACCGTCTCCATCGCTCACCTTTACCCCATTTCCCCCCTTCGCCGCGCCGCTGCAGATGGCTCAGAGTTCAAACGATCGAAATGACTGGCACCAAAAATAGCTTACAACTCACCCACTGTGAGGTCCAGCTGATTCCGCTCTCCCAAAGCTCGCAGCCGGTATAAGCAGCCGCTCTGGTAGTAATACTGGAGGAACTGCACAAAGCCTGGAAGACAAAGAAGAGGGAAAAAATGCAGCGATGAGTCGCTGCACACTGCAGTCGACAGATGAACTCATCGACTGCACTCATTGTGTATATTTTGCACGGTTGCTTGTGTTGTCATTTGTCCAATAGAATACCAAGAAATTGGACACAGACGTGGGAATTCAGCCACAGTACAGCATGTGACTTCTGCTACATAACTGCCACTATATAGAAACAGGCTGACACTCGGGGCATGAAGCGAGTCATCCTCCTCAAATGGATCTAAACAAAAACATCTTCATTTCTTTTTGACATTTGTCCACTCAAAGATGTGACTTTTAACCAAACCACAATCACACTGAAACGCCTCATGTGAGTCGACACAGCAGCCACCTGCATGTGATGAGCTGCAACCAGCCATGTTTGATGCAACTTCCCCAAAAACTTTAAACAGAACATGCATTATCGGTATGTGTTGCCGTGCTTGTCAGCAAGGTCGCAGTAAATATGGAAATTTAGATCACGTGAACTTACTTTGATAGATGGAGAAAGCAAGAAACTGGCTTCTGAAGTTCTGGTACATGGGTCCCTCGGGCCTGTCGACACACAAAGGCTTCAGAAAAACTGCATGAACCTGTGGGGACGTCAAATGCTGAGCCAAAGTTTCAAAAGTGATGCCGAAAGAGTCAGAAACAACCTCTCACCAGGTTAACATGACGCCAGACAGAAAGGTGGAAACATAATGGTGAGACACCCACCATCCTTTGATCCTGGAGACAAAGAAAATCAACAAACAAACTTGTAATAATATGAAATTACATTTATGTTCGACTAAAGTTGGGATGAAGGTTGCGCCAACGTTGGTGACTCACCGGGAGCCATTGCTCATGAGGATGCTTTCCCTTATGGTTAATGTACAATAGTACCACACCAGCAAAAAGTTGAAAATTTCATCTGTGACTCTGAAGAAGGGAATAATAATAATAAAAAAAAAAAGACGACAAGTAAGACACCGTTTGACAATTTGCTCGATCGATAGCAGCCGTGTATCGGCGGGAAGCAGCGAACTCACCGACAGTTCAGAAAGAAGAGGCAGGTTATTGCTCCGAACATCAGGATTATCGTCATATAAAGCTTGAACTTCTCATACTCGTCTTTGTAGGCGAATCTGTTCAAACAAACAAAAAAAAAAACGACACGGGGGGGTGTCATAGACCATCCACCGACAGCTGCTCCAACCTGCACGTTCAGCATCTCCTGCACATACTTGGCCTGGTTGCTGAGAAGAGTCACGTTCACGTTGCCCAGGACCAAATTCAAGTACAGTCTGAAACAAAAGGAGGAGGAACAAAAGTTGAAAGGTCTGTCCTCCCCCTCTGTACTCAGTGTCATTAAGAAATCACGATGTGTAAAGGAAACTTACCCATTCTTCTTTGGCAAATACGCTTCCATATCGAAGAAAAAGTTCTCTTTTTCTTTTATTTGTGACTTGATATCTGTTATTAGTTCCAACTCTTTGTCATCACATGATTTTGCACACCTGGGAAGAGAAGGTGAAGCACTTATGAGAGGCAAACAATGTCAGCCCCTCAATATGACGAGCCGAAGAGATTTTTAATAAAGCTCAGTTGGAGTAAGCAGACGCTGCACCCACTTGTTCAAGCTGCATCGGAGGTCTTTTAGGCATTTCCGCTGCTTACTGATGACGCTGCTGCACGTCACCTGAAGAGTGGTGAGCTCCTCTAGTTTCTGTCGGTAGATTTTGTGAGTTTCCTGCAGATTGAGCAGAAGAAGGAACATAGAAAGTTTTCAGAAACGGCTTCAAAATCTCATAAAAGGGTTTGAAAATTCACAAGTGAATTGGACTTTTGGATTGTTTGCATCTCTTTAGTGTACATCATACCACAT
This sequence comes from Malacoctenus gilli, assembly GCA_032164315.1. Classification (NCBI taxonomy): domain Eukaryota; kingdom Metazoa; phylum Chordata; class Actinopteri; order Blenniiformes; family Labrisomidae; genus Malacoctenus; species Malacoctenus gilli. The sequence goes on along the minus strand of JASSRZ010000083.1, from coordinate 8,615,780 downwards.
GTAGGAATGAGACACTCCTAAAACTGCTCTGTCATCAGTCTCATCCGGTTTGCGCTCAGCCCTGTTGCTGCTCGTCATCGCTGTTCCACACATCATCAAGCTGGTGCCACTATAATGTGATCAGGCTTCCTCTTTGGTCTGCACAATCGAGTTTACCTTCTAATGTCATTTCACATCTGCGATGCATTCAATTACACAGACCTGTACAAAAACAGGGGCCAAGCCTCGTTCTCCTCCATGAGGGAAAAAGAAGTAAAAATAATAACTATAGGGGGGGTGTAAAGTTTCCAATGTTTGTTTTCAAAACAAAAGCTGTCGGCAGGACAGTGATAAAGTGTTTAGATACATTTGGCCTCGACTGGAGATAAGAGCCGCTGACCTGGCAAAGGTCAAAGTGAACTGCAGGCGAGTCTCATCAGTCAAGATGTTTGTAATGTATGTACAAGGCGTCACGTGACCTCTGATCGCCTCAGTCCAGTGGAGTGCACGAGACTAGCCCAGAGGATTACTTTTCAAAAAGATGTCAAACAAGAGAGTCCAAGTGCCCGAAACTTGTGCACGAGTCAGAGCTCGAAGCTGATGCACCGACAGATACGTGGAACCGGGAGGAAAGCAACTGTTCCACTCAAGTCTCAGACGTGCATCGTGCATGAGAATAACGGAGCCTTCAACATATTCCCTGGGAAGCTGACAGTCATCTTCATTATGATCATTCCCCGCGGAGCAGCTCCAGATTTTTCATTTCATTTGCAGCACAGCTCTCGCTGCTTCCCATCAGCTGCACGGAGAGGGAAGCGGCGGTGTCCCAAAGTCACCGATCATGATGAAATGTTGTTTAAAATTAGCCAACTACTAGCTAATATTAGCTAGCACGCTCACTCAACAATGATGCGTTCAGGGACGATGGAATAACTTGATCAATACAAAGATACAACCAAACGCTTTGGGCCACATTCAGCACTTTTGTGCAACTTTGGTACCAGTTGTCAGTCATTATTAATCGTACCATATTGTACGGAATGGCTAGCTAAGTTACTGGAGCTGCTCATTAGCCGCTGCAAGAAGACAAGCCAGCTTGCTGCTAACGTTAGCAGACCTTAACCCGCGGACGTGTCAGTAAAGTCAAAGATGATACGCGATGGGGGGACGTTTTCCATCCGTCGGGTAATGCAACCCACGGCGCAGTTGTTGCCCACAGGCTGCGTTTAAGAGCGAGCCGCGAATGAATGGCGAATAGCAAAGAGCCAGACAAACTATCCGTAGCGCCTCCAGTCCCCGCTGCCTGTGTCATCCAGGGCACGCTGCGCCCTACGATCCGCCGGAGACCGCGGGTCTACTCCCCCGAGTGTTCCGTGTCACCTGTAACTGTTGATATTCCTCGTCGATCTCCTCCCACTCCGTCTGAAACTTCGGTTTGGACATTGTGTTACTTCAGTAGCAACACCGTCTCTCAGCCCTCCTCACGCAACCTGCCCAGTCCACTCGGGCGCTTTTCAACTGTCCTACACGGAGCATGCGCACACCGGTGACCATCGTTAAAACCAACGTAAGTGAACTGGAACTGCTGTTAGTGAATAAATTCAATTTAGCAAACGACTAGAGCAAATTAAAATATTCACAAACATTACATTGTCGATTTATTGATGTATTTGACAGAGGTTTATTAGCACCAATCGAACAGGACATTTCTGTTGCTAGGTTACCAAAAAGCGCTTCGCTTGCTTCTTGCCGTCCAGTGCGGCTCGTCCTGCTCACTTCTTTTCCTCAATTCTGCTGTTACTTGGCATTATTTCGCTCGTGTGTTCACTTTTAATAAGTCATTTGCTTGGACACATCTACTAAGGTAAAAATTACTTTGCTTTCAATGGGCGTTTGTTTTATTTTGGACAGTGTCCAGTCACGTTTTGAGGTCATTATCGTGCTGGTGATCCTCTTGAGTCTTTTCGCTTTGTTGTTGTTGTTTAGGTTTGTTTCATTTTCCTCATCCATCGTTTCCCTAATCATACTCTGTATTATTTTCCTGATGTGTAAAGACCAAAATACAAATAAGGCTATGAACATTATTAGTTGGTACCTATTGTTGTATTTTCGTGTACTTTGTTGTTCATCTGTGATGTGCTTTGAACATCGACATCTTATGGACATCTTGGTTTCTTCTGGCAGGATTATCATCGAATCATGCCGTACATTAAACACCAAAACAAGTGCCCCCCCTCAACATTGCTGCAGCTCAAGTCCCAGAAACACGGACTGCGTCACACAGTTTTCTCTGTCGCTGGAAATCAATATACCGGAGAGTGGCAGAACAACCAAAAGCAGGGTGAGATACTGGCTGTCGCAACCGGAACTACTCAGGCACTGTATAAAGATAACCTAACAAAAAATACAGCAGCTACACTTTAACCAGAATCTGTGATGGTTGATTGATTCAGGTAAAGGAACACAGGTTTGGAAGAAGTCTGGTGCCGTCTACAACGGAGAGTGGAAGTTTGGAAAGCCCGAAGGATTTGGTACTTACAGCGTGTTGCTCCAAGGATCCAAGGAGTATACACAGAAGTACTGTGGTGAATGGAAGAATGGCAAGAAGCACGTATGTGATTCATGTGGAGCTTCCTCTGCACACCGCACCAAATGCACGTTCTTTCTATAATAGGCGTTTGTGTCTCTGTAGGGGTACGGGACATACTTCTACAAAGCCTCTACAGTCTATGAAGGTGAGTGGAGCGAAGACCAGCGCAGCGGCTGGGGACGGATGTACTACGAGAACGGAGACATCTACGAGGGAGAGTGGCTGAAGGACAAAAATCACGGCCAAGGCATCGTCCGATTCAGTGAGAGCGAAACGCCTTCGCGTGCATTTAAACCTGAAAAAGCCCAAATGTGTTGCTGAGGGGGTCTGAGAAAGCGTTACATTTCATTTGATAGCCAATGGAAACTGGTATGAAGGCTCCTGGCAAGACGGCAAGAAGAACGGAAAGGGAAAATTCTACTACTTTGACAAAGGACAGCTCTACGTCGGCTTTTGGGTGGACGGATTAGCCAAAAGTGGGACCCTGTCAGACTTTGGACGAGACGAGGCACCTGCCCCACCCAAGTATCCCATACCAGAGGTACGACAATGTTATAGCACAGCTCAGAGGAAACAATCAATATGCAGGAACATGACGATGAAACTGGAAAATTACTTTGGCAATAGCTTGTACCTTTGTTTTACCAGGTGCATCTTGCAGATACGCAGTCAGTTTTAAAGGAGGCTGAATCAGCGTACCCTCACCTGCATTGAAGAAACTCAGCTGCAAGTTTCCATCCCACCACTTGTTGCTGGTCAATAATAGAAAAAAATCTGTAATTTGTTACACTTTACAAAATAAAAGCAGAGGGGGAACATTTGTGCCTCGTTTTATCAAATATTCCACAGACGTGAGTGCAGTCATACAGAAAAAAGTCAGAAATCAAAAAGTCAAGAACAGGACTAAACAAACAGTAACTCAAAGAAAATCTTCATTAGTAAAGTGTGAGACTAATGGCAGGTCATTCAAGTGGCTTTTAGAAAATTGTCATGAAGAAACATAAATACAGAGTGATCACGTTTTACATTCAAATCACGTTCTCTCCCCGTGAACTTGTCACCTGTTAAAAAGGTGTTTATCTCAAAACCACAGCCTCCGCTACAGATGTCAGCAAATGTACTGTAGACTTGGCAGCTGATTAGTCAGTCAATGCGAACATTCAGGCATTCCAAATGCAAGTGCTGAAAAAGAATTACGACAGATTAAGAACACAGTAAATAACCCTTAAAAAAGTCCAAATACTTGTGGTTCACTCAACAGAATGAGGTAATTATACATGAACAAAGGCTGAGGTCACTAACAACACACCTAAAAGACTGCAGCAGGCAACAGACAGGATGGCGAGCTGCTGCTGAGATGACGCTGCCGCGGCGTCAGAGATCAACTGAGCAACTACCCATCACGGTTAAGACTTTGATTTCGGGCTACATGCATGACAGCAGGTTTTGTGAGTTCACAGTTGTCCAAACGTGACTTTTCAAAGTACTCTTCACAAAAGGAGATTTCACAACATAAAAAGGTGAGGAAACTTTTCTTTGCCATAAAAAAAACAAACAAGCTCAGAGGGCCATATTGTGGTTCTTCAATCTCCAGATAGTAGTTCCACCCCAGATGTGCGTCCACTGCACTTTGTCTAAGGGAAATGGGAGCTGGGCGACTGCAGGATGGACCCGTCTCCTCTGTTGTCGAGCTCGTTCTGGAGCCTGGTGAGGTTCGACAGCTCCTCCAGCTCCTGAAACTGTCTGTCGGTCTTGTGGCTGACCAGCGAGCGGTAGAAGTGCACCGCGAAGACGATGAAGACTAAACCAAAGGGGACCATGATGGAGGTGGACGTGATGGCGGCGGCCACGCCCGACGAGACCGTGCTGTTGCCCGACTTGATGGGCTTGATGGGCAGAAACTTCACCCAGCAGAGCAGGACCACCTCGGCCAGGAAGAGCAGGGTGCCGATGACGGTGGAGAAAGCCCAGGCCAGCTCGATGTGCCGGTGCATCCTCTCGTGCGGGGACTCCTTCACCGAGTTGAGGTTGTGGACATTGCTGACCGCCTCTATGTTGGGCAGGATGCAGGTGCTGACCATCAGGGCGAACAGGTGGACGGCCACGAGCACAGTGGTGCAGGCACTGAAGGCAATCAGGAGAGCAGGCGGGTACGGGTAGCTGTTGTCCAACTGGACTTCTACCATGGCAACCTGGAGAGAAGGAAACCGGGAAGTGAACAGGAGCCGCAGCGAATCCGCTTGCTGGCACCGTCACAGAGGATTTAGGGATAGTTTGTTACCATAGCGAACCCGGAGAGCAGGGCTGATGTCCGGCTGGAAGCCTTCAGCTTGGCCCGGCTGAGGTACAGCTTTCGCCAGGACAGCGCTTGCAGCGAGTGCTCGTTCAGACTCATGTCGCACGAGTGGTCGAAGGACCGGACGAGCAGGCGCACACGTCGTTACCTGGTTACTCCGGCGGGACACGGCAACTAACGGCGTCCGGCAGCGCGCTCGCACCAAGCATTAAAGCTCACCGGCTGTCGGGACTTACGGAAGCTGTGTTTCACAGCAGCCTTCGGCGTGCTGTACCGCCTGCACCTTACATTACCCAGAAGCCCGCGCGCTCCCAAGGAACATCCGCTACTGGGTCTGTCAGCTGCATTTAAAAAGCTCAGCACGCGCCCCACTATGGAATCCGGAGTGTGTCAAAAAGAATAATTTCATGCGTAGAGGTGCACGGATGCGCAGAGTTTTGCAAGTGCGCACATAGCGATTCACCGAACAAGCCGCAGGCGCGCACTTTCAGATCCAAAAATGCGCACCGGGGAGCTGGGAACCGGTAAAGACCTGCGCCTCTGACAGTCATGTCCAACCGCTTTATAAATCACATGGAAACTAAATCATTTTGTCAGTTATAGACTGAGACTTTGATATCCCGATTCTAAACAGTTGAATTTAATAGTTTACATCTTTGGAGAAATGTAAGTAGTTTCACAGAAGAAACGCCACTATTTGTAGTTGCTGCCACGTCGTTCTGATAATGTGCTGAAACAAACCAGTGAGGTTCAAGAAAAAAAGGATGACCTTACAGTGTCTAATAATGTTCATGTGAGACAAATGCGCAGTAACAGCTGCCATTATGGTGAATAACCAGGCAATATTATTTTGTCCACAAGGAGGCAGTGTCACACCAACAAACAAGGCTTGTAAGGCACTTCGGTAAAGTTAGAAACATCTTCACAGATTCGGTCTTTAAATAACTCATCAGCGGAACAGTGTCTACAAAAGCGACGCATCATTACAATTACAGCAAGGTAGATTGAGAGCTACAATGGCATTTTTCTCCAAACGAGCCGTAATTCACGCTGGAGGAACTGCATTGGGCTCTATGCAGAGCCTGCAGGTCTGAGAAGGCGCAGGGACCGTCTGCAAATAGCAACACCAGAAAAAAGTGAACTACAAAAGGGAGAAAATGAACCATAAATTGAATAGCTTCCCCAAGGACAAGTGTTCTGTAATCAAAATCATTTTATAGCTTATATTTTTAAGTCTATTTGCAGTTCAGTTAATGGTTTATTTGAAACAGACAGAAGATGAACATCGCACTGCTTTCCTGAGTTGCTTCTGTTTTAATTGCCAGCTTGATGGTCAGTTTATTGATTTACTTTCAGGGCTGTTTGCTGGCCAGGGGAGAACAGTCACCCCCCTTCCTGCTTCTTCCTGCCACACCACCTTTGCCCTCGACACGTGCAATTTTTCTAATTACTGACGTCAAGTGTCTAAATGATGAAACAAGAAGAAAAACTTAAATAAACTAAAACAACGGATTCCAAATAACCTTTGAAAGATCTTAATGAATTGACTACAAACAAAAATCAACTTTCCAAGAGAAAATAAACCACATCACTGCCACTGAAATATTCACAAATGTGTTCCCACATTAGTGAGGTGAAAGTTGGTCCAGGGGCCATGGGCGGAGGAGCCCCGTCGGACTGAATCCTGTAGCACATGTCTGCAAAGTCGGAGGCTGCAGTTCTGCAGCCGCAGTTCCAGGATTCTTACTGGTTTGATATGGTGTCATTTATATCAATTTTATGTCACTTATAACATGTGTGTGCGCTTCCTCGCGGTCGGACCAAGGAGGAGCAGAGCATCTGGGGTGAATAATGATCTCAATGAAGTGAGCGTGATTTGCCCCCAAACTGTTTCAATCGTGCAATAAATTTGAAAGGCTAAACTCTGGAGGGAAAGTGGCGAGATACGATCTCTCTTTCTGCGCAACACAAACAAACTCGTAATTCCTGGCGCGGATCGTCAGCAGTAGAAAAGCAGCGGGCTGATCATGCCGTGACGTTGTCCAACAATGTTTTGGTTCTCGGCGATGACGTAATACACAAAAACATGGTTTCCTTGTTTTGAACCTGTAAAGCGTGCTGAGTGCTTCTCCCACTTCGCTGCGCACCGAGATGCTTCGCCGGGGCTGAGCGGCTGCAAAACGTCGGTGCGAGACGATGGCTGAGGCCGCGGAGGCGTGCGCCGAGCCCGGACGCAGGCTGGTGTGTACCAACCGCTGCATTCACATTAGCTTGTGAAGCGAGACTGGCAGCGAGCTAATTAGTTAGCCGAGCTAACGTGTTGGCCACAGTGATCGCTGCGATATTGGGCAAGTCAGTGAAGCCGTGCAAGTTTTGGGGCGCCGCGGGGGAAACCGAAGACGTTGCGTTTTAGATCCCGCGACTTGTTTTAGACGAGCAGCGCTACGGCGAGCGTGAGGTCGTTAAATTAGGACGAATCGATACGTGCATCTGTTTAAACCCTGCAAGCCAAAGATCACACGGACATCTGATTTTGTGTCCGCGGACGATAGTCGAACGGGGGCTCATTGCACAGGACAGTCTCACGTTGGACACAATGAAGATGCTACTATGGTAACGCATCTGCGACGACCCAGAGGTGGATGTGACCCACTGATCCAGTTTGGAAGTTTTGGGTTAAATGGTGATGAGAAGTCGTGTCCTCCTGTCCTCGTGTCCCCATCCCCGAAGGGAGAGCGAGGGCCAGAGTTTCCCCTCAGTTTTGTCATGCAAATCATGTGTTTTATTTTGTTTCTCAACGGCAGCGCTCCATCTGTCGGAGGATGTACGACGAGAACGAGGATCTGTCTGATGTGGAGGAGATCGCCAACATCAGAGGATTCAGTGTGGAGGAAAAACTTGTCAGCGCCTCTTATGGGGCAGAATTTGTGCACGTGATGGAGGGGAAAGGTGAAGTGACCTGCAACATGAACACTAATCCTCAGCATACATATACTATGATTGCAATTTTCCATATACAATTGACTAACTTTATTCTCTTTCAACTGACAGACTTTACTTATGAGTATGTACAAAGGGAAGCTCTCAGGATACCACTCATATTTAAAGAGAAAGATCAATTAGGAATCAGGTGAGAAGTCATTTCTGTCAATTCTGCTGTTGATTTCTAAGGAATAAACTTGGACCTTCCGTGCTTGTATAGTGTGACTTTGTTGAAGGGCGTCTGATCTTATCTCGCTCTCACAGAATGCCTGATCCTGATTTTACAGTCAGCGAAATCAAAGGACTGGTCGGTAAGAGAGCTTCCACGCCGGCACGCCTCTATCTGCAAATATAACCTTTGTAACTTTGTTTTTTTTAATGCAAACGAGCCTGCTTCAAAGCAAATACCAGCTGCTGAACTATAAAATTGGATCTGCTGGAGTAATTGGTAACAGATGACTGTAATTGATATGGTGCAACACTAGTTTGAAAATATCGGTCTGTGTTGTTTTTGGGCACAGAATAAGGAAAAGTACTGCAAGCATTAACATGCACTGCAGTTTTTAACCCATTGAACAAATTTCTGCAAATTATGACAGGGAATAATTAAAGCCAATTGTTTTGATGCACAATTGCCCCCTCTAGTGGGCAGCACTGCGAAAAACATTTGATTTATGCAGGATCTGCATTTCTTGGGGTTACAAATAAGGCTGTATTGTAACCAAACAGCTCGTATTCAGCTTGTTTTGCATGCTGTTTTAGGCAGCCGGCGGTCTGTGGACGTGATGGACGTGAGCACCCAGAAAGGCTCTGAGATGAGCATGGCTCAGTTTGTTCGCTACTACGAGACGCCGGAGGAGGAGCGAGACAAACTCTTCAATGTCATCAGCCTGGAGTTCAGCCACACCAAGCTGGAGAACCTCATCAAGCGTCCCACAGTGGTAATACACAATGATGGCTCTCTTTATGGCGGGATGGAGGGACTGACAGCGGCCACAAATCATCCACTGGAGTCCCATTAATCAATCGTGGGACTGGTGCCTGCACCTGATGTGTGTTCTGTTTGCTCACAGGTTGATCAGGTCGACTGGGTCGACAACATGTGGCCCCCCGATCTGAAACAAAGCCAGACAGAAGGCACAAATGTCATCTCGGAGATGAAGTACCCGAAAGTGCAAAGGTATGACTTTGCTGTAAATGGAAATGTCTCCATGACAACGCTAACGCCCGGAGCATGGAGGGGATGATTGCGAACGTGTCGGATTCCTCTGCTGTAAATAGTACTTCTCCTCTGATCTGAATACCTCATCTATTGCTCCATCATAGTGGAGCACTGCACACTGTCACCTCCTGTATGTGCTCCTGATTGTTGCTAGGCAGCAGAATCCCCCCCCCTCTCAGAGGAGGATGGTTTATAGCAGCTGTGGTCTGACTGCACAGGCACCTCTCAGCCAATCAGCCGGAGAAGAAGCAAAACCAATCAAAACCAATGGTGCTTCTCCTTTTACCACAGTTGCACTTTTTTTTTCTCCCACCACCACACAGAAGACGCACTGTCCTCCCCATTGTGTCAGCGGAGGTTAGGTGCCTGCTGATAGTGGGGAAAAGGGCTGCACAGTGTAATGGAAGTCATTGTATCTCATTTATAAGAGCCGAGTGGCAGCACCAGCTGCTTTTCTCTCTCTCAACAAAACAGACCAGCAGGTTTCACATCACTGTCAACACTCCTGTATTTATATTGTAGGTTGTGTCGGTGTAAAAACAAAACAGTAAGCAATGTTTGTACACGAATCCTAAAAATGTGCTTGAATTTCGTTAAACCAATTATGTCTTGTTGTGTTAATCATTCCTCAATTAATTCCCAGTATAGAGACATCCTGTAGTGAGCTGCTCCCTGTGCTGCGGTGTTCCTCTGAGCTCCATCTGGCTGACTTTTCTTTTTGTGACCTTTTCTGTTTTTTTCCTCGAGAAAAACCCACCGAGGTCACTGCTGCCCTTTGAGATAATGAAGTTACTGTCAGTGAATTTACACATTCACACTGTGTCTCATCTGGTTTATGTTTTGACTCTTCTTTTCAGATATTGTTTGATGAGCGTGAAAGGCTGCTACACGGACTTTCACGTCGATTTTGGAGGGACTTCGGTTTGGTATCATGTCTTCAAAGGACAGAAAGTAAGTCGAATGATGTCACTCATATCCTCTCCGATGTTCTGTGCATTCTCACCAGAATATCTGGGACTACTTTGACTGTTTTAGGAGACGCAGTCGATGTGGAATCTCCAGTTACTGAGTCGAGATGTGTTGGCTCTCTTCAGGTGTTCTGGCTTGTGCCTCCAACCCCTCATAACTTGGCCCTGTATGAGGACTGGGTCCTGTCGGGGAAGCAGAGCGATGTCTTCCTGGGAGATCGAGCCGACGGATGCCAGAGAGTGGAGCTTAAGCAGGGATACACCTTCTTCATCCCATCTGGTGTGTTGGCATGGTTATTTCAAAGTAGCCAGCAGGAACAGATTAGTCCCCACTTGAATGAACAGAAACGCTCAGCATTACTTCAGCATTACACAATGTGTCTCAGCCGCTTTCTTGGAGTCCTTTCTCTGTTTTATTTTTTCTCTCTTTGTCCCGCTTGTGTTGTGTGTGTGTGTGTTTGTGTTTGTATTGTAAGGCTGGATTCATGCCGTCTACACTCCTGTGGACACGCTGGTGTTCGGAGGCAACGTCTTGCACAGCTTCAACATTCCTATGCAGCTCACCATCCATGAGATCGAGAACAGGACAAAGGTAGGAGGCTGCGCCCTCTGACGGGGGCCTGAACTCTGAGCTGCACAGCAGCGCGGTCAACTCTCCGCGGGACGGGCTGATCCGGGTGGGAACCAGAGGAAGGTCAGGAGGTCGTCAGCAGGGACTGGGTGTGAAGGTGGAGAAGGAGGGACCGGTGTGGATGAGACTGAAAGAAGAGTAAAGTCAGAAATGTAGGAAGTGGTTGTAATTTACGAAAAATGACAGAGATACATGCAGAGGCTAGTGATCGATATGAAAGTTTCAAATCTGCAGAACCTTTACATGAACACCAACTGCTACAGAAGCAGTGATATTGTTATAGACAAAAAATAATGAACGAGTGATTGCAAATCTTTACTCATGTCATTTTTTTGTAACTTTTTCAGGTTCATTCCAAATTCCGCTTCCCGTTCTACTACGAGATGTGCTGGTATGTCCTGGAGAGGTACCTGCACTGTCTGACCAAACGCTCGTACCTCTCTCATGAGGTCCACAAAGAGTCAATGGGTGAATACTGTTACTTATCTGTTTGTTATAAAATGCTCTCCCGCTTTTTCTGTTTGACCAACCGTTGTATTTCAGCCTGTGAATCCTGAAGATGACACGTGATATTCTGGTGTGTGAAGGGTTTGGTGACGATGACAGTGTTTGTTGTCATTCCTTCAGATTACGACAACAAGACCAAAACAGAGAGTCCGCTTTCAGACTCGAGGAGCCAGGACGTGAACGAGGACTCGTGTCAGGGACACATCCGGGACGAAGGGGCTGAAAAATCGGAGAGAGTTCCCCAGGACGGCGGGCCGTGCTCACCTGACGGTGGGAGGGGCCAACACCTCCGGGCCGTTTTGTCCGTGGACTCGGAAGACAGCTGTAATCCCAGCTCCGCCTCTCTGGATTTACCGAAGACCCCCTCGGACTCCCCGTCTTCAGAGCCTCCGAACAAGTGGACACACCTGACCGAGTTTGAGCTGAATGGTCTCAGGACGCTGGTGGAGAAGCTGGAGTCGCTCCCCGAAAATAAGAAATGTGTTCCCGTGGGAATCGAGAACCCGCAAGCCCTGCTGGAGGACATCAAGGTAGAAAAGACCAAAGAAAGGATGATCCAGTGTCAGTTTTCAGTGTGATTCGATAACAGGAGAAGCACTTTGGACTGACTGTGCTTCTATGTGTGTGTTTGTCCAGCTCGTTTTAAAAGAGCACGTCGATGACGACCCGAAGTTATCAATCACTGGAATCCCCGTCGTGTCCTGGCCAAAGAAAAACTTGAAGGTAAGAAGAGTTCAGCAGCAGAAAGTGAGCACTGACAAAGACACCAAAATATTCATCTACGGCAGATCTGAAGCTCATTAAGAAATCGTCTATCTGAATGATCTCGGTTCTATTTATAGCCGTTCCCCACTGACCCACTTAGTTTTCTATCGATCTGTGTTTAGGATGAGGCGAGCAGCGTGTGCTGGCGGTAATCAGACTGAAAGGCTTGTCCGTTTCCTCTCAGCGCTTCCTAAATAAGAAGCTCTCTCCTGCTCCACTCGTCCCCGCTCGTTGTTCGCTACTCGCTCCACTCCTTTCCTCGGGCAGCAGATGCAACTCTTTGCATAAATTTTGTCTCAACGGGCTGCAGCGTTTCCTAATGAAGTCAATGATTATTTCTTTATATCATTTAAAAAAAAACAAAACAACACACACACTTCTGGATAATCCATTTTGTTGTCATTAACTTGTTTTAGTGTGCCCTCTGGACGATAAACAAACTTTTAATGGTTGTGGTTCCTCACGGGGCAAAAACGGAAGAAGGATTGGAGGAATTATTCGCCTTGAATAGGAAATATGCGACAAACTCTCTCACAGGGGCACGTTTGAACATTTTGCTGCTTATGTTGTTTGTGTCGCACCTACTTGCGGATGCTGTCTGTCATGTGTTTGTCATGTGCCGCTCTGCTTCCTATGAAGGAGGGAATCTGCCATCTGTGCTGAGGAGCAGTTTGGCCTCTTTTCATGCTTTGGCCTCGAGAATATTTTGCAAATTCAACTTTTGCTTTAAATCCAATGTATCGATGAGGATCTTTCTAATTAACGCCTGATTGTCCACGAGGACTTCTGGAGACAGTGTTCAACAAGAGGTGTAGGAATGGGACGCGCTTTCAGTGAATGATTTGCTGTGAAGTTTCTGCTGGTTGCCCCCCCTCGCCCCCCCTCTTTCCCCCTAAAAAAAAAAAAGGCCAGCTGCTGGTGGGGCCTCTTTGTGTTTGCCTTTTGTAATGAGATGCCATCTGGCTCTATTGGCTGTGCAGTGCCTGCTCTCCTCTTGCTGTGTGACAGTCATCATGAATATGATAACCCCTGTTTTTTGCCTCCCTCTCCTCATTGGACCGAGGCGGACACCCCCCCAGTACATATTCTGATACGAGGGAGCCTCCCATTGGCCCTCTGCCACCCGCCGCCCCTCCTCTTTCTCCAGGAGCTGATCCATATTAATGATGCAGGCTTGTGTGTGTGCGTGTGTGTGCATGTGTGTGTTTCCTACATCTGCTTGTGGTATTGTGGAGCCTTGGATCAGGAGGGAGGGCTGTAGGCCTGACAGCAGTAGCAGGAGTAGAAGGAGGAGGAGGAGGAGGAGGAGGAGGAGACTGCAGCCATGTCAGTTTGCTGTGAGCTGGACGGGCTCTGAGAACCAGCCATGGCCATGTCGCTGAGCGCTGACGATGAGGACTACGACTCAGACTCGGAGCAGGTTAGCGCACTGGAGCCCTGCAGGCGGGCGGAGCGAGGCCGCCAGAGGAATGCTTGTGTCAGGCGAGAGCAGCAGTGTGCAGCATCACAGGGCAGCAAGGAAATGGAGCTACCTGGAGACAAAAGCATTGATTCAGTCTCCCCTCTGTGCTCGGGCTTTGATTTTCTCTTTTTTTCCCTGCCTTTGTTTTTTCGATAGATATTCTTTTTGTGTGTGTGTGTGTGTGTGTGTGTGTGTGTGTGTGTGCATGCTTGTGCTTTTTTTTCCTCCAGAATCTGGCACATCCAGTTGTAGGAGCAGGCTGTGTTTATGTTGCCCACATCCTCGGGCTTACTATTGCTGGTGTGAAGATGCAGGAGATTAATCTTTCATAGTTTGATTGTAAAAGTGTCGAATGCGTCTCATAATTTATGTGACGGTGCATGAAAAGCAGAAAGCTTTGTCAGCTTTGTGTCAGTTTGCATCAAAGAAAAACCAGGAAAGATGAAAGCTTTTCTTTAATTCCAGCAGTCCGGAAAAAAAAACCCCAACAACTGACAGTTGCATCTAAAGAGCAACACGCTGATACAGAGGGAAGCTTTTGTTGTATCAAACGGTTTCATCTACTTCATGCTTTCATCTCTGAACCACACCCCCTCACATTAAGTCCAGAGCTGCATTTGGATTTAAAAAACGCTGACTGCGGACGAATGAGTTCACCTCGCTCGGCTGCCAGCATCATCTGGCGTTGTTCAAGTTTTATTCCGGTGATGTGCATGGATCGGATGCCGGAGGGGGGGAAGCAAAGGGGAAAAAAACCAACTGCAGCCTGTCCTCGCAAAGAATTTCGCCGAGAAGCGGCGAAAAACAGACGTCAAGAGCGAGGCTGCGAAGTGGTGCGGCTCCGGAGCCAAACACGCCTGCAGCTCGGCATCAATCTCAACAACCTGTGACTTCATTTACTGCCCGAGCGCCCCGCTCGTGCGGCGTGGTGGCGACAACTCCGAAAGCACGCGCTTCACACTTCATATGTATGGAGAGTTTTTCATTGATTGGCACATCAGTCCTCGGAGTGTGAGTAACATCACACGAGGTCTCGTTGGAGCCGCTGCGTGACAACTTGTTCCACGTTTCCTGCCGCTTTTCTCTCCCTTATCTTTTCTTTTTTTTGGCCCACGGCGGTTCGACTCCCCCACCGTGAAAAATTGGGATCTGTTTATACCCGTGCAGATTGTGTAGATGGCGGCGTGCGTTTATCCCGGGTCTGAATTTCGCCTGCTTTGACAAAACAATTTGTCACATTGTTTTCTGCTGCCTGTGCTCAGTGTGAGCTGTCCTCGGCGTGCGTTTAATGTGATGATAAGTACACCCTGAGTAGCTCAGGGCTCAGCACATAAAAGCCTGCTTCTCATAATGTGTCCCAGCTGAACGAGCTTTGAAGTGCCAAGAAATTACCAGCTGGTCACTCGTACTGTCCTTATTACTGTACTGAGAGGACAAATGCATATTGCATGCGTGGAAGCGAGGGGGGAGGGGGGGATGTGCAGTGTGTTATGGCTACTACATTACTACATCTCCCCTGAAGGCTACAGGTGACATCCTCTGCGATGGTCTTATATCACTGCTCCAAACACATGCACGTGTATTTTTTACGAAGACTCGGAGGGGCGGGGAGGGGGGGGCGGCGGCGGCGTTCATCTCTGGCAGTGTTGTTGTCCCCCTGTCATTTATCTGCTTTGGAGATCACCCACTTAGCAGTCAGTGGGGGGCAGTTAGAGGGGATGTAGGACACAATGTGGGCAGCGATCTGAAGAGTTGATTTAATACCTTGTCATGAAACCGCGGCTTTTGTCTGCTGAACCTGTCGTTCGGGTTAAAGGTGTAAATGGACAAAAACACTCTGGGAGGATTTTACCTTGATTCTGATGCGATGACGCGAGCAGCTCGATCGTACCTTTGACCTCTTGACAAATATTACGATATTTAGTGACCAATTGAAGCTTCTGTTTCGGTCTCGTTGCAGTGTCCCTCCATTTGTTAATCCCCACCAACGCCCCCCACACAGCAGTCCAATAACCCCCCCCCCCTCCCTCACCATCCCCAATATCTCCCTCTAATCCTGTCTGGTTACCACACATTTGACGGCCCGTGTCAGCCCATTTCGCGGCTATTGTTCGAAGGAATTCTTGCGACTGTGGCCAAGATTGAGCCTGCTTACTTTCCTCTGTCGGAGGGTCTCATTACAGTTCTTATTGGTTACAAGTCTGTGTGTCATACACTGTTCTGTTCGGGAATGGAACGTGGCTGTTGCTATGCTGACACCAGGAAAATCTGCACTGCCGATGTAACTAAAGAAATCCGATCTTCATTTCCAAGAGCTGCAGTGTTTTGCACTCCTTGTTCTTGCCCCCCCCCCACACTCCCCTCCCCTCCTTTTTTTTTATTCAATCCCCCCTCCACACTCTGCCGTTCATTCCCTCACGTGATACTGTTGGCAGCGCTTTGACGTGTGGTTTTCATGTTTGAAACACAAAGATGAGGCTCATTTCTGAGCGGGAGTCGGACTGAAATAAAAGACAGTAATGATGCTCATCAAATGCTCTCATCTCCATTGCCCACTTCTATTAAATGGAGCACGTTTAATAGAGTGTGCTGCTCTCAATCAGCCTGTGCGCCCGGAGTGCACAAATAATAGCTCCCAGTGATTCATGTGTGAAATGTAGCTGTAAATGCAGCTTCTTTTTGAAGTAGAAACATGCAAGCGAGTGAGGTGCTAAATTTGGACGACGCCTCCGGGGACATTTTTGATGTGTTTGTTTTTCCTCTCGTGTTCGCTGCTCCAGCAGCGGCCGTGGATAACGTGTTTATACGCATCGTGTTGTGATCCGGTTTGTGGATATGCATTGAACGCGTTTGCATCTGGAGAGGCAGGTGTTGTTTCCTTTTTTGCAGTAGCAGCAGCAGCAGCAGCATGTGTTGTGGGAGCATTGACCCAGAGGAAGGATCAGCCTGTGCTGCATACATCCACCATCACGCTCCTCCCGGCTGAACCCAGTGTTGTGATACTTTTCCTCTCCACATTACGTAACGTGAATGAAGGTGCTCGCTTATGAATCATGGCATCATCAAACGAAGCGCTGTGTGATTCTGAGCATTCAAATGCAGCATTTCAAGCTGCCCTCTTCCCTCTAATCGCTACATTGAGGAAATATATTCCAAAACATTAGAAATTGGAGGAAAGTAGCAAAACGATGAGTGAAATCTGTGAGAAAAATCAGCTTTTTTATGAGTCTATAGTCAGTGAGTAACCATGACCAAGAGTGAGAATAGGGTGTTATATGCAGTTTGAGTGCTGAGAAAAGGTTTTAGCTTCATTCAGTGAAAGAAAATTTTGCCTTTATTTGTTCATTTATTATCCTTTCCTTTTGTTTGTTTGTATTGGGACTGCTGCCAAAGCTTTGTCTCCTTCAGATTCGATCTCATTATCTTGTGTCTCATTTATTTTTCCGTTTATGTTTGCTGTATTTTCATTTTCTTCTTTATTAAGCTCAAAAAGTCTCATTTCTGTGTGTTGGTTCAAAGAAAAGAATCACTAAAATGTTTTTTAAAAAATGTATATAAATCGCATAAATCCCTGTGCATTTGCTGGTATGAAAGGCTGTGAAACATCTGCAAACGCAGCTTTTTGCCAATGCTTCGCGCCTCTTCCCTTCAACATCCAGAGTTCAACTTTGCATAGCATCACAGCGTTAATGTTGCGCAGCTAATATGCAGCTGAATGATACGGATGAAAAACAGTGACACTTTTTTTCTGACTTTCACCGACAGTTTTTTCCCCCCTGGATAAAGTGTTTGCCGGCCTTCGGTTCCCGGGACTTGACACTTGTGTGTCCCCCTTCATCCCTTCAGCCCCGGACTCCCAACCGGCCGAAACCTAAGATGGCAGCGTCTCCTGCCTCAGCAGTCAAGCTGTCAGCCAGCCGGGGAACATCTGGTGCCAGGAGGAGAAGGACGCGCTGTCGAAAGTGCGAGGCGTGCCTGCGGACGGAGTGCGGCGAGTGCCACTTCTGCAAGGACATGAAGAAGTTCGGCGGGCCCGGCCGGATGAAGCAGTCCTGCATCATGAGACAGTGCATCGCTGTAAGTACACCGTGTTCTCCCACAAACGAATTATGGAAGGGAAAAAAAAGAAGAAGAAGAAGCTTTGACTGTTTTTTTATTTTCCCGCCTGGAGAAAGATGAGAAGATTGATTGCAATTTCACAGCTTTGTGAAGGAAAGAGACGCACAGCCGGCAGGCGATGCGCTCAGCGGGAGCGCTGAGAACAGGTGCAAACAGCCTCCTCGGGGGTAAAACACGCGGCACCTCTGACGCTTATGTTTCACTATAAAATGATTCTTAGGTACTAATCTGCTGTCTTGATGTAAGCACGAGGTTGCCAAGCAACTAGCAAGGTAGTCACAGCACCGGGCCAAGAAACAGTTCAAGCGTGTGACCTTTTGTAAAACTACGACTGTCTTTTTTTTCTACTCTTTCATTTATGTTTGCACAAAGTACAAAATGATGCATCGGGCTGTGTTGTATTGTACTTAATTGACCTGCATTGTGAGTCGTAACACTCCTCTGTGTTGTTCCGTCTCGCACACATACAGACTGAACCAGTCTCCCTTCATATCCAACACTTCTTTTAACTATTTCTTCTTTTCTTCTTCCAAACACACATTATTTCATGCTGTAGCCGCTAAAGCTTCAAAATGTCAATTTAAGATTAATGTCGACAATCAAGCGTTTTTGGCTGCCACTGTGGTATTTACACCACAAGGAGACTGACAGTGTTTGACTGATTCAGCACCATGGAGAGAGGCAGGCAGAGCGACTGTGTTCGATTGTTTCAGCTCACTCTGCATGTTTAACCACCACGTAACAAACACCGAGAACGTCTGTAGATACTGTTAAAGCCTTCGGAGCTCCGTCACGCAACAGTCCGCTGCTCTACTTCAGCCCGGTTGTGGGAGGCTTGACGGCCCACTGACATTCGGAAGCTGCCACTTTTACGACATGGAGCATGAAAAGGATCAAAGACGAATCAGATTCAGTGGGTAAAATTACAGTTGCCATTGACGACGCGACTGTCAGAAGGAAATGAATTGAAGTAATTAGACTCTGACAGAATCGGACTTATTCAGCCTGTAAACTGACCATTATGCTGATCTTCTGGCTCTGACCGGAGCGAAGTGAATAACTAACATCAGAATTACATCGGTCTCGTTGAGGTCGGACGAGTTTATTGCTTCTTAAGAGGTGACACAATGAATGTGCAGCGTCGGTTAACAAAAGCAAAGACGGCGATGAAGTGCTGAGGGTTCGTCTGCGTGTGCTCTGTCCAGCCCGTCCTTCCTCACACCGCGGTGTGTTTGGTCTGCGGAGAGGCGGGGAAGGAGGACACGGTGGAAGATGAGGAGGACAAGTTCAACCTCATGCTCATGGAGTGCTCCATCTGCAACGAGATCGTCCATCCCAACTGTCTGAAGGTGAGGACATGTCGGATAATCATACCAGGAGTCGGGTTTCGACACGACAGGGATTGACGCTCTTTTCTGTGTGTGTGTGTTTGTTTGCTTTAGATTAAAGATTCGAACGGCGTCGTCAACGATGAGCTCCCCAACTGCTGGGAGTGTCCAAAGTGTAACCACGCAGGCAAAACAGGAAAAGTAAGCATCAGTCTAGACAAATCCTGTGCGCCTCGAGTATGATGATGCTCAAAGTACTTCGATTTCCACTGTTCTAAGACAAACTTTCAAAGTAGCGTTGCTGAAAGATCTCGGAGCACGAGAAATAAAGTTGTGTTTCCTTTTTTTCTAACCCTTTGGCCTCAAAGCAAAAAAGGGGCCCAGGGTTTAAGTACGCATCAAACCTCCCCGGGTCGCTGCTCAAGGAACCTCGGTTAAACCGGGACGCCAAAGAGGAGCCCGATCCGCCCATGGTGACGGCGACCCCCGTGAGCACCCTGACGGCCGCCCTGGCCCTGAAGAGGAAGGCCGAGCGGGAGGTGATCCTGAAGAGGGCCGACGAGGAGCCGCCGAAGAAGCGGCCGCCGCTGCTCGTCCTGGACGCTCTCCCCCGGCCGCGGCTGGAGGACAATCCCCTCAGAAAGAAGAGGAAGCTTTTCGACACCAACGACGAACCCATTCTTATGAAAAAGAAGGTAGGAACTTTGTAACTTTGCTTCTTTGACTAAACAAAGCTGTAAAATGCATAAAAAAATCCCCTTACGTCCTCCCCTGTGTACGATCTTACTGCGGTTTCCTCAAACAACTGCTTTAATACACGTGAAAGCGCAACCAAACTTGTGTAATATTGGGAGCATTACAAAAGAGGTATGCAGAGAAGAATGAAACAATTTAAGGATATGAAAATGTGAGAATTCACGGGAGGCTTGCTGTTGAGGCTGCTTGATATGCCGACAGAGATGCAGCACATTTCCGAGACTAATTTGTTAATATTTGTCTGCTACAGTTTTGTATTTGAGACATGTCAGCGTTTTTAAAATCCATTTTGCCCCGCTCCTCATTATCTCGAAAACAGAATATACGCTCGGAAATACACGAAAGTTTGGAGAGAATAAGCTCAACTTCTCCCTGATAAACTGATAATTCTGTCTGCTTTAAAATTTAATCATATTCCTTCTGTTCTTTCTAAGAAGAAGCTCTCCAAACCTGATGATCCATTCACTTCAAAGCTGTTGCGGCAAGTCAAGACAGAGAATGATCACTGTGACGAAGACGAGGAACAGGAGGATCATGACGAAGACGGATTGCCCCTGAATAGGATGCAATTAAAGGAGAAAGATGAGTACGATGACGAGGACCAGGAGGAAGATGCGGAGGAAGAGGAGGCGGTGACAAAAGACCGGGAAAATAGCGCGGAGGACAAAACGAAGGTCGTGTCAAACCCGCTGCTGAGAACGGCCGCGGTCAGAGACGGCGACCAGGCCGCCACCAACTCCCCCCGAGCGGGGCCCAGCGGCGAGCCGGGGGACGTCCAGGAGAGGAACGCCGCGCAGCTCAAAGCTCGCCATCAGCGCCGACGCCTCCACGGCAAGGAGGTGGGCAAGGAGTTCAACCAGGAGACCCCCAAGACAGAAGACTTTGTGAGCAACCAGAAACACTGTACAGTGAAAACGGAGGACGTCTCGGCCAATCACAACCGCCGGCCGCCGAAGAGCGAAGACCCCGGGACGAACCAGAACCGGAAACCGCTGAAGACGGAGGACGTGACCACCAATCAGAGCCGCAGAGCTCTGAAGATGGAGGAAGGTGTGACCAATCAGATCAGGCAGCCGCTCAAAACGGAGGACAGCTTGGCCAATCAGAATCACCGGCCGGTAAAGCCCGAGCCCGACAGCGAAGTGGACGACCAGAAGCCCAGGTGGCCTCTCAACAACGGCAGCAGTGATCTGGGCGACTGGCTGCGCCATCGGGGGCGGGAAGTCAACGGGACGCCCCGCGGGTATTCGCCGCTGGGCTGGAACCGAAGCTCACCGATCACGCCAATCTGCCCGCGGCCGCTGCCCTGCACGTCGCCGCCCAAATGCATCCAAATGGAGCGCCACGTGATCCGACCCCCGCCCATCAGCCCCCCTCCCGACAGGCTGCCGCTGAACGATGGCGAGGCGCACGTGATGCGGCGGGAGACGTGGATGGCGGTCTTCGGTCACCTGACCCACAGGGACCTCTGTGTCTGCATGCGGGTCTGCAGGACCTGGAACCGATGGTGAGTATGTGGCGTGGAGGGGACAACCGCACTCACGCGGCGCGTCACGGCAGCGGCGGCGGCTTCACGGAAGCATCCGCTCTCTCGTCAGGTGCTGCGACAAACGGCTGTGGAAGCACATCAACCTGAACCGCTGCAAGTCCATCACGCCGCTCATGCTGAGCGGCATCATCCGCAGGCAGCCGGTCGCGCTGGACCTCAGCTGGACCAACATCTCCAAGAAACAACTCAGCTGGCTCATCAACAGGCTTCCAGGTGAGTAACTTTCCACTGGAAGGCAGTTGAGCATCTGCAGCCGATAAGTGGAGGGAGCGTTGCACAGAGCCCCCCTGTGGTCACACTGGGAACGGCTCCTCTGAACCGCCGCAGGAGCTCCTTCCCTTCCTGCTGAGTATTTTCACTATTCCTCCTGACCCACATTTGGTCTGTTACTGGAGCGAAGCTCTGAAGTGAAATTATGCACAGACGGTTTGGAAGCAACTGCAGATATCACTGTGAGCAGCCATGGCGTGTCGCTTCCTTTGACATTATATCCGTTGGCACTGCTGCAGCTGCTCTGCAGCTCTATTACTGTATGTGGTGAGATTGAAGACGGCAGCGTGATACTACTACTGAACCTGAGCTGGTTTTAAAGCAGACTGAAGGCACCTTTTCTGCCTCAGCAACAAATAATATTTGTTGAATTTTTTAAATTAATTTTCTATTTTTAATGTTCTTCCAAATGACTCATCAAATAGCTCCATCTGCACTGACTCAGGTTGTGGTCGGTCACTTTCTGCCTCGTTGAATATCACAATATACGAAATATTTCTGGGCAGATTGAAGGGAATAAGGACAAAGGAAGACCAGAGAAGATCAGAAATTAATTATAACTCCACACATTGCTAACTGTAAAATTAATTAATGTTATTGAAGAGGAGGGAGTTTTCATTTCATGCTCCCGTAAGGTTTTTTTCCATAAGGATAATTGTATCCCAGGAGGCGCCTGGATTTTCTTTGTTGCTCTCGAATCTCTGAGTGAGACCCCTCACTTCTTTAAATAAATACCCCCCCCCCCCCCCCCGCATTGTGTTGGTTTATTTCATGACCTCGGATTATTAAGCTCTGGAGACTCAGTACGACTGGAAATAGGCCACATTTCTCCATGATAATGAGCATGGGATGAATCCGCCGAGTGGTGTCCTAACGAGCGGCTCTGTGTCTCCGCCCTCGCTGCAGGTCTTCGAGTGTTGCTCCTGTCCGGGTGCTCCTGGGTGGCCGTCTCTGCGCTCTGCACCTCCAGCTGCCCCCTCCTGCGCACTCTGGACGTCCAGTGGGTCGAGGGGCTCAAAGACGCCCAGATGAGGGACCTGCTGTCTCCTCCGACAGATAATCGGCCAGGTCGCTGCTGCTTCTCTGCCTGAAGTTTCAGGATGTTATAAGATTTCGGTGTCCTAGCAACAGTGTCCTCGTTCAGTGCAATTCAGGAGCTGAAGTCCACTGCGCTAATGTGTTTTTAATTGTGTTTTTTTAATCCTCAGAGCTATTTGGCAACGAGGACCAAAACCGGTTCTTTAAATACTTGGACAATAAAAAAAGACGCTTCGATCAGCACGTCAGCGTGACGCGTGCGTCACAGTGACAGTTCTGCTGATTCGGCAAGCTTTAATTATGCCTGAATGCTCGATACTCGACTAAATGAAGTGGATCAAAATTGGTCGTTTAAAGCTCTCGATAGTGTGTCTGCATCTGCCAGCTGGCCAGTATAAAGGAGCAGGTGTAGGAGTGTGTTAAGTTTACCACGGGAAGAACGTCATTTTCTCTGGAACAACGTGGCAAAGATGCACCAGTGATGCGAGCGATGAAATGGGAGAGCTGGAAACTATTTAAACATCAGATCTCTGACAAATAATTCTTCCTAATGAGTGAATGCTGAGTTCTGACAGTCCAGTTGTCCCCACTGCAGGTCAGCTGGACAACAGGAGTAAGCTGCGTAACGTGGAGGACCTGCGCCTGGCCGGCCTGGACATCACCGACACATCCCTGCGCCTCATCATCCGCTACATGCCGCTGCTGACCAAGCTGGACCTCAGCTACTGCAACCACGTCACCGACCAGTCCGTCAACATCCTGACGGCGGCGGGGACGACCACCAGGGACTCGCTCACCGACGTCAACCTGTCAGGTACGCGGCGCGACCGTAGCTCCGCCCGTTTCCATCCCTTCAGCTCGGTGCTTCTGGCTACACAGCCAGCTATCATCCTCATCCCTGGTGGAATACACAGCCACAGTATTCATCAGCGCTGGTGTCTTTGCGGCTTCCACCTGATTAGCTCGCTCCCACCACAGCGGAGCGGCCCCCCAAAGCACAGGCACAGGTTTTTTTTTTTACATTGATTTTCCAGCTTGCAGACGGGAACAGGTTTCAGTTCACGGCTGCACAGGTTGGAAATCAATGTGACTGATGAGCAGAGCGGCAGGTTGCAGCTTCGTTAGAAGGTGCAACTGCTGCTCACGGTCGATGCAGGAAAAAGTCCACCGCAGAAACTTTTCGGCCGCTCAAAGGTTTTGTGAAAACACAAAGTTTACGCGTCCTTTGTGAAAGCTGACTGATGTACCTGCTCTAAGGAAAGCTCCTATAAATCATATCAACACAAAATGACCATTTGTGGTCACTTTGTGGAGCCATTCTAACCTCATTTTGTCTTTGAAACGAGTTTAACACGTTTGTGGCCACGCTTGTGGCCCGTTGTGCCTCCCCCCCTTCTAACCTGAATCCTGCCTGCAGTCTGCAACAGGGTCACGGACCAGTCGCTGACCTACTTCAAGCGCTGCGGGAGCATTTGCCACATCGACCTGCGGTACTGCAAACAGGTGACCAAGGAGGGCTGCGACCAGTTCGTGGCCGAGATGTCCGTCAGCGTCCAGTTTGAGCTGATCGAGGACAAGCTGCTGCAGAAGATCAGCTAGGCGGAGGAAAGAGGGGGTTGGGCGGGCGGCCCGTGTGACGCTCACCAGCGGTAAAACCGGCGTCCACACGGAGGCAGCAGACACCCGCCCGCTGGACGGAGGAGGAGGAGGAGGAGGAGTCGCAGGAGGACGTCTGTGACGGGAAGCTTCGCTGCTGAGCCAGAATGTACAAAAATAGAAGTTTTGTCCGGTCAAGGCAATATTACACAAAGTTTTTGTTGTTGTTGCACCTGTTCATAAGTTATTTATTCTTTATATTGATCGTTCACGTATTGTACCACCACTATCTCTTGGGTGTTTATAGACTATTTTTTGTTCCGATGCAAAGTTTAATGCATTTAGAGAGGACTATTTTTGTATCAGAAAGTGTTTCATACATTTACGTGCAGTATTCAATTGCACCACTGTACATGATCATAGCGTTGAACTTGATAATCAGTCGGCATTACTGTTCAGCTCTTTATTGTGGGGAGGCGGAGGTCTACGGCTCGGACGGTAGCTTGTGTTCGTGTGGCTGTTTTTATACTTTACTACATGTGCCAGCGCTGTTTCCTATTAGACAAAGGTACTGTATATCTGTAGATTTGTTGGAGTTTTTTCACGTTTGTTTGAGATATACTTACAAAGTTTAAAAAAGGTTATTTGCACTGATGCGGTCAGTATGAATACTTGAATGTATTCTCACATACACTATACAGTGTACAGTGTATAAAGCATATTTTTTCAACACTAAAGTGTTCTGCTAATTTTACTAACAACTCGTAGTTAACCGGGTTTATATCCAGATGTACGTGCACACAAACATCTCCACCCCCTCCTTCAGTGTTGTCGGGTGCTCTGTGGAGGAAGCTCTGCATGCAGCGCAAGGCGTGTTTACACCGTAAACGCGGTAGATCTAGTAACTGTTATTCAATATAACCATCTGTTTATTCTGCTCCCCGGCAGTTCTCTCAATAAGACACAGAAAAGGGAAAAGCGGCAGCGTGGGGGGAAAAAAAAGAAGAAGGGATTTGTTTCTCTCCGAAGGAGACCAGACAGGCAAAGTAAACACGTTTTCTCTCCTTTTTTAAACCCAGAGTCTCGTTCGTTTCTCCTGTTTACGTTCCAGAAACATCACAGTGCGATAAAAACTGACTCCAGTATTGGGAAATGTTTAGTGTTTTCTAAGGAAATCGCTTCCGATTTGAAGCATCCGAAAGCGAAACTGTTTCTAAGTCCTATTGCGCAGCTTAAAGGTCCCGGTGGCTGTTAAACTTTATTTATCTCGCCAGGCAAACAGGAGACCAAACACTTTCTAGCTGCTTATTGACTCATAATGAGGAAGAGGTCCGTTGTTTCTCTCTGCGTTTCCTGTGAAGAGGCGGCAGCAGATTATTTCAACAATTTAAGAGAGGGAAATAAAGGGAGTTTGTTGTCTGTTCTTTATTGTCGGTGTGAGAAATGACTGAAAAGCAAAGAGTATTATCACTGGTTGTGTTTTGTGTTACTCCAAAAAAGTGTTATTTTCTATGACTTCTGAAGGCTGAATCTTTTCAGAAAAGCGTCGTTCTTTGTGTTCGCCAATATTCATCCTAATATTTGATGTTGGAGCTTGTTAAAAGAAAAAAAAAGTCAGAGTGTCTAGTTTACTTTTGGTTTTCATCTTTAAAGCCGAAACTGTTCCGAAGCAAAGTCTGTTTATGTAACGTTTAAAAAGCATAAAGTCCAGTGGATGAGTTTACATTAAAGTTTTATGTTTTTATTAAGAAAAAAACAAAAATACCAAACAAAAACATGTCTCCACAAAATATTTTAGTACATTACTTCAGATTTATCTATCTGTACATAATGTACACAGAAAAAGACTCTAGGAAAAGTCAACCTTTGAGACATTAAAATCATTTTAAATACTGAGCTTGGAGTGTGTGTGTGTTTTCTTTGTTCCCACGAGAGCGTTCAACCTTTTGAAGTGGTTTTAGATTTTACTTTTTGCAAAACTAAATCAAAACATACAGTTTTTTCAATCAAATTGTTCATATGCTACATAGAAAAAAGCATGGTGTCTTTCCACTCAAAGTTTGGCGGTTCGATTGCCCCATCTCGCACTGTTCACGCACACGGACCCCCAAATTGAGATCACCATCAGTGTGTTATTGAAAATGAAGCATGTCGGGACCACTCAAGCGCTCCAATGTGCTGTATACACACAATCTAAGTGTCAGCTGTTGTTCTTTCACCTCCGATCAAACATCGTCACCGGTTCCAGAAATGAAGAGCAGTGTTTTCCGTCGCTGGTTCGTCGTACTGCATTTTATTGAATCTAATAAATCATTTTTTCTCTCTCTCGTTTTACCAAAATAAAAAGGTTTAACATTCAAAATATAAAGATCCAGGTTTATGAGCGCACGTGAGGCCCTCCCGCTCGGGATGATACCGTTAGCTGCCCGTGAACGACATCTCGGAGACACAGCAGCGCCAAAAAAAAAACGGAACGGACGTACAGAGTTACAGTGTCGGCTACGAGTGCGCGGCGCCGGCGTCACCGCTTCGGATCTCGAAGCGGGGAACGGTGGCAAAAAGGTGCTGGGAAGCGGGACGGTGACGTAGCTTTAATGGCGGGAGAGACAGTGACACGAGAGTCCGGGCGGGACTCGTCTGACCGAAAACCAGCAGGGATACATTCTGGAAAACAACAGTAGAGCCTTTTATTTTTTCAAACCTCTGCACCGATTCGACGTTCCAATCATGTCGTCTCCCAAGTAAAATGGAAAAATATACATTTAATAACTTATCGGTAAACAACAATAAAAGCTATCTATGCAGTTCACTTAACAGCAATTCAATTGCTTTTTTTCTTTTTGTTTTGAAACATACCACAGGCATACTGTACACACAGATATTTTAGTGACATCTGAGTTAAACTGGATCTCATGACAAGAAGAACGTGTTTCATTTGCATAACAGGTCAAAGTAAAAAGGGGGGGGGCGGCTTCCTCTGCCTCGGACCACGTGGTGGATGTTTGGAAGGACGCCTCGACAACATGACGACAAAGTGTGTTGATGTCACGCTCAAAATAAGAGGAAGTAGCACCTGTTATCTACCTAAGATCTGACATGAACGCAGTCCGAAACACACGTAACCGTGAACATAAAAATGGTATTGCTGGATGAGAGTTTTCCATAATCATGGAGGAATGAGTCGTTAGAAAAGAATCCAGAGGAGTTTCTAAACACAAAACATCTTAAGGCTCATTTATGCTCGATAATCAGCACGGGCGCACACGAATCCACTCATGTTCATTTTATCAGTATTTCTGTTCATCTCCTAGAAGCTGACAGAGGTGCTCTGAACATTGCAGTACCACCGGTAACCTACGGGGGCAATGTGTCCTGACTGATGAGGACACGATTGAAAAGGACGTTTGCTGTAATCGTGAGGACGAACTTAAGAATCGTCACAAGGAGGATTTCTTAGTTTTAAACAGGCACAATCAATTTCCGTAAGTAAATGGAGAATAAATGAGCCTCTATTGGTTTTTAATGAAGCTCTGCTGAAGTTTTCAGTCCCATTTCAGGAGTTTCCTTAAAAGTACAGCACGTCGATTTCTTTTTAAACTTTTGAAATAAACCGAAAATGAAAAAAAGACCAAAAATCTCAATATATTTTTCTATTGAGCTCTATGCATGAACACTTGGAGGAAGCCAGCTAACCTCTTCTAGTATGTCTTCTGTTCAAGAAGAAAAAACTGCAGCTTGAAAACAAACTTGGTGGCACAGTAACTCACTGCTGCCCCCTGGAACTCAAACTCAGCATGACTTAAACTTTGCATCGCGTACAGATGACAGACAGTTTCAGTGAGGAAACAATGAAATGTGAGTGAAAGCTTCAGAAAACGCTCACACAATTGAATTAGATTTGTTTGTCAGTCATAACTAACATACGGCCACTGCTCGGTTGGTGGAGCTGTTCCGTCCCGCTTCTCGCCGTGTCCATTTGTCCAAATGTCCAAGCATCCCCAGGCAAGACACTGCGCCCCAAGCGTCCCCTCAGCAGTATGTGTGAGCGCCTCGCATGGCAGCAGCTGCCACTGGTGTGTGAATGGGTGAATATGACTGACAATGTAAAACGCTTTGGGTTCTGCTCAATGCAGTAGAAAAGCGCTCTATGAGCGGAGTCAGGAATGTACATCTCTGTGTGCATGTGTGTGTTTTTTTACCACCCAGCAGAGTCCCAACAATCACATCGCTCACACAGTAAGTGCTCGACTGCCTAAACGGACACACTCGTGACTGTTCGTTTGAGAAACTGGAACAAAGGAGAGTAAACGATCGCAGCGAGCTTGCTGGTCATGAGATGCATAAAGTGTAAAAATCTGAACCAAATCCTCACTGAAGGCATGACTTTTGGCACCCTACGTTCCTCTGTGTGCGGGAAGAGATGACTCGGTGTGAGTGGATCAACAAATAAGATATATATTCATATTTTTTTTTTCTCTAATATTGCACATCCTAAATAACACTGAGGGGAGATATCATGGTGTCATGTGGCATGACTGTGTAAACCATATTGACTCTAACCCTGGGATCTTTTTTTTTTTTTTTCTCCATCGAACTGCTGTCATTCTTGAACCACAGACCACAAGCTTCACTTCAAGTATCCACAGGACCACCTTCCCTCCTCCCCTGTGACCACCATCTGAACGGAGGATGGAGAGCAGAAAGGAGTGATGGCAGGGGGGGCTCTGCTGTGTGTTTGACAGACCAGAGAGAGAGAGTGAGAGAGAGAGAGAGTGAGTGAGAGAGAGAGAGAGCGAGAGAGAGAGAGAGAGAGAGAGAGAGAGGGAGAGAGATTGTCCCAGTGCAGCTGATGGCGGGGGGGCCACCAGAGAACGAGTGGAGCTGGAGCTAGTGGGAGGAGGATGGAGGGTCTGGGCGGGGGAGCAAAACCGTGGTAGTCTGGAGGCAACAGTCTGATATTTGGAACCAGGGAGTTGCTCCCGCCTACTGCAGCATGCGGCCCTGCGAGACGTCGTGCACCACAGTTCGTCCTCAGTGATAAAACTCAGTGGTCGGGACGCGTGCACGCCCGAGGGCCGCTCTGATGCGCGCACACACCCACAGTTTGCCTTTTTTTTTCTTTTTCTCTTTTTTCTTAAGACTTGAAGACATGCACGGCCCGCACCACGTACTGCCTGCAGATGGGGCACTCGCTCATCCTCTTGCCGCATTTGGTGCAGGTGACCATGTGACCACATTCCAGTAGCACGCAGTCGATGATGGCGTCCATGCAGATACGACACAGGTTTTCGTCGGCCGCCAGCTGAGCTTTGACACCATCTGCGGATGGAAACGAAAAAATGGGAGGGGGGGGATTGAGTCCACAGTGGTTCTTCGTAGGCTGATTAAACTCAGAGATGATGCGCAGATGCTGGTGAGGCTGAAAACAAACGGCACAATAACCATCAGAGCCGCTTCCCTCTGCAGTCGGTCGACACTTCAGTCTGATTTAGATGTCGAAAATAACAAGTTTAGAATGATCAAAGGCCACGTGTGTTGCAAAACATCAACTTTTACAGCACACTCCTCTGTTTGGAGTTCAAATGCTTTTTTTTCTTTACCTACACCTTTTCTGTACCTTGCTTCAACTTTTATCCATACATCTACACTTCTGGCTTTTTATTTTGTTATTCACATCTTTCCTTCTTTTTTTTTTTAAATCCCAGCATTCCTGCAAATCGTGTTGGCTGAGCCTGAAAGCTGCTGCACAAACAGAGCTGCATCACCTGGTTGAGAAACACAGCGTAGATGAGGGAGAGCCTGCAGGCACCTGGAGGCCCTCAGAGAAATCAGGAGGAGCCACGAACCAGGTCCCCAGATAATTGGAGATTCAGGCAACAAACACCAATGACTGAATTATGAAAAAAATAGTGATAATTTGCACCAAAATGTAAATGTGATGGGATTTAATTCTGCTTCTCTCCAAACAAGGGAAGATTTTGTTTTACAGAAATAATAAGAGCAGTGCTAACAAAATGATTGGCTGCTTTTTAGTCATGTTACATTTTTATAACATCAGTAACATTCCATTTTTTTGTGTGTCTGATAGAAGAGAATTGTTCTGAGTGGCATAAAATTCAAACCACAAGTGGTTTCGGCTCTGAAGTGGAGACGCCTGATACCGATCAGCTGTCCACTTGCAGCTCCGGTGCAGAACAATGTGCTGATCTGTCCTCCGCTAACGCACGCTGACGGCAGACAGACGGCTGCTCACATTTTGAAACCGCGCGCTGGTTTACACGAGCGAAACCTCTGATTTGTGACTGATCGGAGGACGACTGGACGGAGTCTGGCGCCTGTAGCTCACGTCAGCCTGACACACACACACACACACACACACACACACACACACACACACACACACACACACACACACACACACACACAC
>JASSRZ010000083.1:8571688-8585195 GCA_032164315.1 Malacoctenus gilli | reverse complement strand
CACACACACACACACACACACACACACACACACACACACACACACACACACACACACACACACACACACAGAGCTGACTATTAAGTGGACCGATATGATCCTGGAGCCCTTTATGTCAACAGGGAAGCTCGGCAGAGTAATTACACCTGATGGAGACGTGCTGCCACGGGAGTCCTCTGAAGGCTCATCAGGCGGTAAAAGCTCTCAGAGAGAGAGAGAGCGTTAACGACAGGATGAGCGGCCGTCCTTCAGAATGAAACCAGATGATCCACGAACAGAAACGGAACAGAAGAGACAGGACGGGAAGACATTGAAGGGGGCAGCAGATAATGACTCCAGTCACCATGATGTGATGAAATGCAGGGCCGGGGAGGAGCGAGGGGCGAGGGGGGGGGGGGGGCGGGAAAAAAATGGCTGCAGCATGCGTTTACTGCTGACTCCGAGCAGATGGACCGTGACAGTATCGGTGCATTGATGTATGCGGAGGAGATGGAGGAGGTGCATGAAGCCAGTCTCGAGAAGAAAACGTCTTACCTCCATCTCCACTGTTGCAGAGAGGTGGAGGATACGCGACCACTTTATAGAGCAGATCAGGCAGCGATAAAGACACTTCATTAGTTCAGGGGACAAAGATTCTGCCCTTTCACGCACAACAACAGGAAGGGATTTCTTTGTAATAAAGGCTTATTCACAAAACACAAATATCAACCAAAAAAATGACCATTAAAATTATATTTACCTGCAGTTATGCTCACATTTTCCACTACAACAAAAGAAGAAAAGTGATACAGTCAAAAACAGAGCTGAAAATGTTGATGCAAAGTTCAACTGCAGGAAAAAGTTGCTCACTGGACTTCCGGTTCTGTTCGTTCTCCCGGTAAAGCCGGTGCACTCGCTCCAGCAGCTCCCACTTCTCGCAGCAGCCCGAGTAGTTGACGAAGTTCCTGGCGAGGATCTCCTTCAGCTGCCGGACGGAGAGGTTTTCTATCGCCTCCTCGTTGTCGAGGTCAGACAGCGAGGCTCTGATCCTCCTCTGTGTCGCCGGACTGACCTACAGAATACGCACGGGAGCAGGGAGGGAAACTGAGCTGGAGGCACCGACTCAGCAGCAGGAATCGACGAAGGACACAGACTGAAGACGCGCGGGACAAAAACGGCTGCCAACCTCCATGAGATTTTCAGAGGGCTCCAGGTTGAGGAGGGATCCTGTTGCAGCGTCCTCGTGCTCCTGAGAGAGAGGAAAGTAACATTGGCTCAGGTCCAGTCAAACTTTCGCTATGTTCTATGACTCAGTTTTACACTTGTGAGAAGTACACACGCCATTTCCTGTTGGCGGAGGACGGACAGGAGGTGAAGGGTTAACACCATCAACACCATAACGACCACGTCGGCCTTGAAGAGGAAGGCCAAGCGGGAGGCGACCCTGAAGTGGACTGATGAGAAGCGTCCAAAGAAACGACGCCCCCCCCCTCCCCTTTCAACATCCCTCAACACTATCACAACTCCAACAGCGCCTGTTCCTAAATCGCAGCATCGTGTGGCGATCGTGGACACGATCAAAAAGGACTTCCTTTTCCAGCTCTCTGAGGTTTAATTGAAGTAGCGACTGCTCGGATATCCAACGGCAGCCATGTTTAAACACTGACTCAGCTCCTCTTAACTCCGTGGTTAATTATTCTCTTTGAAGGTGGAGGTCAGGAATCCGCTGCAATAAATGAGAACTAAAAGGAGCAGCAGAGCGGCGCAGGCGCCGTCTGGTACGGGCGAGCGGCGTAGCGTTATCTCAGCCATTTGTGCGCTTTGAGGAGGCGATATTGTCTCTTTATTCTTTTTGTCTGCGCCACAAAAGACGGCTTGTGAAGAAAAACTGATATTGCCGAGTTCAGCGCCTCTGCGGCACGGAAAAAGTGAAACGGTCCCTTTTCTCTCCGGCAGGCCGGCGTCGTTCCCCGAGTTAAGACGTGTTAATAATGTATCCGTCAGCGCCGCGGCCCCTCTCGCAGACACGATGATTTAACTCGGACGAGGCTCCTCGGAGACAAAGACACGAAGCTGCAGCCTCAGTCTGGCGCCAAACCCTCTCCGGAGCGCCACACTTCACTGACTTGTTAGATTTCATTCAACAATCGCAAAACACATTCAAGCACGAGAGGGATCTCGTGTCACCTGGTGAAGATTCGAGTCACTTTTGAACAGCACGTGTTCACAAACACACTTTGAAATGTGTCTATGATCGTCTATTCATCCATCGTCTTCACAGAGTCCAACCTGTCCAGGTTTAGGAGGGTTGATACAGCGCGAGAGGCCTGAAGTCCTGATTCACTGAATACTGTCAGAAAATGTGACACGCTTTGCTTTTTTCTGATAGAAATGCTGCTAAACTATAATATTTCATGTTGCTTTTATATTTTACTACGATATTATGAATATTACTACTTTTACCAGTTATACAATTTAAGTTTAAGTTTGATGTGAAGTTGCACCAAAATCATTAAGGTCCACAGAATATTAACAAAAATAATTATTTCATGATGAAATGCAGCGTCCTGTCACCCTGTCAATCACTGCGAGCATTAAAGTGTTAAATCCCAAAGTATCTGATCCAGATATCACGTATTCTATGTATATTTCAGCTCCGGCTGACAGGGAAGAGGTCCGTGAGTGGATCACTGAACACCACACACGTCTTCTAGCGCCCTCACAGAAAACTCATGTTTATAAGAAAAGCTCCGATTTTGGTCCGATCGAAGCAGATTCCACCGATTGCTTCATTTCCTTCGCAGCATTCAAACACTTCCTGGTGGAAACTGACAACCCACAAAGACTCTCAGTCTGGGCTGCACACCTTGAGGAAGAAAAAGCCCTCCTGCATTAAGTCCCTGATACGTTGGCTTGAGAAGGAGAGACACTCTGCAGCGTTTCTGCTGTTTGGCGGCAGCTGTGACGCTGTGGGGAGTTCTCAACCTGCGTGCCTGTTACATAACAGACTCAGCCCATGTAACAGACCTAAAAAAGGCAAAGGGCTTAAGCTGCCTGGCTGGCTGGCTGGTCTGAGGGCTGCGCGCTCACACGGGGCTTACACAGCTGTTTCCAGCTGTCACATGGACGTGCTGTCCGAGCCGGCGCTGCAAAGCCGAGCTCCGTCGGGCATCACCGCGGGGAGACGTCCCGCTGAAACGTGGCGGGGAGGTTTCATTCACGATAAATCCAGGAAAAGCATAAAGCCGCAGAAGACAGGAGCGAAGACAGATTAAAGCGTGGGATAAGAGACATGTGCAGGGTGGGGGGAGGAGAGGGGGGGGGGGCGTCTGTCAGCCAGTCTGAAACTGGTAAATAAGTTGGTTTCACCTTTGAAATTAATTATCTTGGATAGAATGAGGACAGATGTGAAAGGAGTGTGGCGGATGTAAATCAGGGAATGACAGATGATGTGTTTGTGTGTGTTTGTGTCGGCGTGCTCCAACCTGGCTGGTGGTCCCTGAGCTGTCACTCGGGCTGAGCGCGTCTCCCTGAGAGGCGGACAGGACCGACTGTTCAGAGGTGGAGCGCGTGGCGCAGGGCGGCGAGGCGGCCCGCGAGTGGGGCAGCGAGTGGAGACTGTCCGTGTCATCTGCCCCTTCATCTTCCTCCTCCTCTTCCTCCTCTTCCTCACGCGTGTCCTCCTCCTCCTCCTCTTCCTCCTCCTCCTCCTCCTCTTCGTCCTCCTCTTCTTCCTCCTCTTCGTCCTCCTCCATCACCGGCCGCGGGGTCTCCCTGGCGCCCTGGTGACACAGCACCAGGTCCACCAGGTCCTCCTTCTCCCTGCAGGTGTCGGTGGGGATGTTGCGCAGCAGCAGGTACTGGCGCAGGTCCTTGACGCGGAGCTGCATGAGCCGCGGCCGCTGGAAGGCGGTGCCGCGCAGCAGGTGGCAGGTCGTGCAGCAGCGCAGGTTCTCCTGCAGCACCGAGCACAGCGCGCAGAAGCTCTTCTTACAGTCGCAGCAGATGTGCTGAAAGACACAAGTGATCCGATCAGCGGCGCTCGCCGACAGTTCGTCATGTGCCACTTCCAACAGCAGATCCAACTGTTTACGCTCGATGTTACTCTTGACTTATAAATACATACCTGGAGTATCTGAATCTAAAGGAAACAAACTGTGACAGGAGGCTGATCCCAAGACAGTCGATAGGAAGCTATAAAACTAGCTTCCAGCGACAAAAGAAAGTGTGAGCGGCCCCACGTTAAAGCAGCAGCAGCCCGGCGGATCCAGGGAACGGGTGAAGAAAGTGGAACAAACTATCTGTAGCTCCTGGTGATGTTTGACATTTCACAGGCTTAACACTGTCTCCTGATACGGAGCAGCCGAGCAGATTGACACTTCAAATGGGCAGAAAAGCAGGTCAGCCACGGCTCTAAACATTTCCTTATCACTTGTGCACAAATGTGCTCCTGGTCCACCAGAAGCACATTTCCACAGTAACACAGACTTTTTCTTCAATCATTTGTTGGTAATCTCCTCCTGGGTCTATTTTCTTTTCTTTCCTTTTTTTTTTTAACACTATGAAAATATCACGCTGACAGCTGGATGGGAGTCGACCCGCAGTCAGAGAGGCAACTGGTGTGGAGATGGCGGTGATGTGAAGTGAGGCAGAGAGGATGAGGAGCAGCTTTTTTTCCCTTTTTTTTCATCAGTGTGTCTGACAGTCAGATAGAGAGACTCTGCTCGGCTCACAGTGTCAGAGTTTAATGCCACAGACCTGGCAAATGCCACAATGACGGCATGTTGCTGTAAAATTGCATGAGCGCACACTGAACTCGGTATAACTGGGACTTCGTGACTGAAATAATGAAAAGTTTGAGATGGAAATGCATAAAACTGACGGTTTGAAATCGTGCCTCAAAAAATGAAAACTTGCTGAATTTCGGTGAAGTGAGATAAACAAATCTACATTTTTTCCAGCAGGTTTTCAAAATAAAACAAGTCTCCTTTCATAGGCTGATTGAGTAATTATGGATGTCCCCGTGTCCTTGAATGCACCATAAAAAGCAAGTCGCTGCTTACAACCGCACGCAACGATTGCATAACTCTGATGGCAAAAAAAGCTGACTGAATGTCAGCTGTGAAGGGAAACTTTAGCACTCCAGCTCGTGTATGTTGTTCTGTAGATTAACACTGACAAGGGGACAAGCTGTTGGGTTGGAAGTCAGTTAAAAACGAGCTTTCTTTCATTGACCACTCGTGCCCGCTCACCTTGCGTCTGAAGACGGAGAAGGCCAGTCCGCAGGCTTTGCACAGCTGCCCGGCGCTCCCTGAGCTGGTGGGGGGGTAGGTGGAGTACCCGGCGCTGGGGGCGAAGCGGAAGGGCCCCGCCCCGGCCCCGAAGCCCGGCTGCTGCGCTCGCACCGTGCCCGTGCCCATCACCTCGTTCAGCAGCCCGCAGCATGACGCCCACATGGACGACGCGCCCGCCTGCAGAGAAACACGAAGAAACAGCAGCTGAGATTCAGAGATGCATGTTTGCAAAGTTTTTCTGGTGTCAACGATGAGAAAGACTGATAAACTGTTGAAACAATGAATGAATGAGCTCTATTTTACATTCTGCACATTTAGCACATAATATAGATTTCTTATTTTATCCTATTCTTCTTTGAACATTAGTTTGTGCATTTTTCAGTTTGTTTTTTTGATAATCAAAATTATTTCAGATACATTTTCATTTTTTTCACATATCTTCATTTTCTTTAATCAAGATTCATATTTTCTACAGATCTGTTTCTTTGAGCAAAAGCAGAAAGTCATATATCAACAACCCAAAGAGGACAAAGTCAATGTTCACAAGTTAGAATGTTAAACAATAATGATTGAAATGACAAAATAAATACATGTGTTGGAATTCATGCCATAAATCATCCATAATGTGAAATAAACAGAGCATTTCCCTCCCTCAGGTGGACATATCTGCAGGCTCTGGCCATTACTTCATATAAACTGTATTAATGGACTGTAATCACATTTGTTCTAAAAGTGCACCTGCTAAAGTCAGAGCTGCTACTTTGTTGTTCTACTGTCGGCTAGTTTGCGAAATCCTCTCCAGGGATCGATGAAGTCTCATCATGTCTCGACCTAAAACAGTCATGTTTTATTTATTAACTCCTCGTCATGTTTTTTAATGTCTTTTGCAAAGAAAAACTTGGTCAGGCCGACGACGCCGGGTGAAAATATTCAGATCCAGTTCAATAATCATGTTAAAGCACTCGCTGGAGTGGACGGTGCCCCCTCGGCGCGAGTAAAAATGAGACAGATCAATGGACGTAACGAGGGGGAGACAGACTGGGCGGCACATTACTGAGAGTGCTCTTTGAGGCTCGAAATAATTTGGCAGAGGGAGACTCGAAAATCTCCTATTAATAACACCATCCAACAGGTACTGTGCTGGACCAGAGAGGTGTCTCAGCAGTAACTCGATTATCTTGTTTGGGGTCAAGAGGAGGAGGGAGGGGGGGGGGTGTTTTTCGCTTTCTCCGAATGTCCCAGGGAAACGTCCTCGCCGGCTCCAGTCGGCGCACTCGGCCCGTGAGCTGAAGCGAGATCAGGCGGACGTGTTTCCGTGCGGCGGCCCGGAGACGGGGGGGGAGCAAAGACGGCGTGATGGGAGCACCGGCTCCTTGGAGCATACTGATGAGAGCGGGAGGGGAGGGGAGGGAGGAGAGAATATGTCTTCTGTTGTTCCTGAAGAATCAATGGCTGACACCAGCATAATGTGGGCCCTCTGTGGTTCCCGGCTCCGTGTGGAAAAGCAAAACAAAGGAGTTCTCTGGGTCCTTCTCTGAAGGCAGCGCTCAGCTCCGGCTTGTCACAAACACCGTGTGATCTGACCTCACCCATCTGCTTAGGGATCTGTTATGTAATCTTAGGAGCCAGTCACTATATGTGGAGTCAGGGCGGGAAGGCGAAAGGTCCGCTCGCCCTGCAGAGGCAGCAGTGTCGACGCAGCACAAACCAGCCGCCCACTTCATTAATTTAATCGAGAGAAATGTGTTCATTTTGCCGCCTGACAAATCCATTCCTCATTAAAGTAATGAACCCAAATTTACATCATCTCAGCTTTTGCTTCAGAAGAACAGCAACTAATTTCCCCATCCATTCATTCCCTGAGTGTTTTTCAGAAACCAGGTCAATCCCTAAAATAAAGTCACTTTTGCCAGAAACACAATGCGATGACTATAAATTACTAGTTTGTTCCTCTGAAAACCTGAGAAGGCGCGTTTGGGACAAAGGTCTTGAAACTGGAATCAAGCACGACGACCTTTTTGCTTCACTGATACAGAAACAAAAAACAAATCTGCCTTCAAAGTTTCCTGTGAAGACATCAGGAAAAAGCTCCCGTTCACATGAAACCACTGATTAAAGGCTGCAGCTTTCATGTCCGGCCTGCAAGTGGCGCTGTGACGTGCCACAGAACACAGAAGAACACAGAAGGAGCTTACAGTGTCATCGCTTCAGTGTTTTTTCAGCCGTAAACACAATAATGTAGATAAAAAAAATTAGTTATCACTAAAATTTGAGCGACTGAAGATACTGAACACAACAGTACTGAAATGATCAAAAAGCATGTTTAAACTACGGTGATGCATTAATAATTTGTTGTATCCAGCCAAAGTTTTTGGACACAGAACCAAGAGAAAAGCAGAGAAATCCTGGATGCAGAGTTGATCTGGATTTAATGGACACAAACGAAATGTTTAATTGACCATTAAATGTGTCCGTCCACTGATTCTGCATTAATAAGTGGGGATTTTCTTCCGTTGGTCTGCATCTTGTTCCCTGCGTAATCCTGCACACGCAGCTGCCTTCATCATGATTTGCTCCCCCCCGGCTCTCGCCAACAATAAGACCATGATGCATAATAACTTGCATTAGGCGCCCGTGGCATCAACTTGACCCAGTGGGTTCCGCTGCTAAAAAAGTCTCCCAGGTCGCAGACGGAGGCTCCCTCGTCGCAGAGCGACGCCACTAAAAAGCGGAGATTTACTGCGCTCACCGGGATGAAGAGACGCTGCCCGCGAAGTCGCTCCCGTTTGGCTGCGAGCCAGCGGCACGAGTTCCCTCTGTCGCTTCAATTAGCACACTGTAAGCTCTGCAGGCAGGGAGTCTCCAGCAAACAAGTGACAAGAGCAAACATCGCATGTCCCACGCTGCTGCTGCTGCTGCTGCTGTTTTCTTTTTTGGTGCTCTGCACTAGTTTGATCATTTCTATTCCTCTCCAGTCTCTTAAGTTGAACTCCAGTTCTGGGGAATCTGTGTCGCTCCTCGCACCTCCGGACCCTCCGGGTGTCACTTCTCAGACACGTCGCTGTGATATTTCTCACACGGTTGCAGCATGTAAACAACTTGTGCCTGGAAACTTAAAGCCGCCGAGAGAAAGAGGCAGCGACGGCAGGATCCGCAAATTGAACTGCAGAGACGCATGAACAGCATCTGACCTCATAAAAAAGGAGCTTTTGGAGGAAAAATGCCTCCAAATCGGCAAATGCAGCCGCTTGGCATGTTTAAGGCCTAAATAGGTCACTTACAGACAGACTGGAGCTTTCAGCTTGAATGAAAAGCAGCAGATAAAGAGTGAGGCATTTTCAGCCTGAATCGGGAGACTTTGGAGAGATTTATGGTATTTAAAAGGTTTGTTTTGTGCTTAAACATTCAGATTTCAACATAAAATTTAAGAACATAAAAAAATGATGACGTCAATGTAGTTTCGAGGTTAAAGAACAAAAAGCTCAACAACACAGAAAGCAGCGATATTCGTTTAAGTCAGTGGTTCCCAATCCAAGGTCCAATCAGAGGCAGCCGGGATCACATAATAATCATTTTATTGAATCAAAAGCAGACTTCAAAAAGTTTTATTTTGAAGGAGAGATGATGTGCGTCTCCTTTATCACGCTGGTTGCCTCTCTTAGAGGTAAATCGGGGCTACAGGGACAAAAGGTTGGGAGCCACTGATTTAGGCGAGAATAAATGTCTCATTACAGAATTGCATCATGGGAAATGTAGGAGCCTGTGTACTTACAATTTGACCACAGTTTGGAATTCAGGTCTTCTCACCTTATTCTGAACCAATTGTTTACCTTTTCTGTCTCTATTGTTCACAACTTTATGAATTGACAACTTTCAAGAACTAAGTTAATAAATAGTCTAAATAAATAGTTTTCTTATTGCTTATCTGACTGTGATACAAGTACTTTTGGAAGAGCTGATGCAGGATCGCACCTCATAAACATGTGAGACCGAAGCAGGGCTGAACAACAACAACATTCACAGTTCGAGTACAGTAGGTTTTTTTTTTTACCTCCATCTTTCTCCCCCACAACTCTCTCGTTTCTCTTCACTATAAAGAAGAAAAGAATGCATGAAAAGAATTTTTTGAGTGACTTCATTACATTGATGGAAACATCATGAAATATAAATCCGTCCCGCCTGCAGATTTGCAACATAAATATTGAAAGATTACATCTAAGCCTGTTTACAAGTCTTGGGTAGCGCAACTGCATATGTGATAAAATGTTGAATAAAGCCTTGAGCGGCTCCACAGAGAGCCTGTAAAACCTCCAGCTGAAGTCTCATAAATTCACCGCTGAAGAGGAAAAAAAATACACGAGGCAACGTTGGAGGATTTCAGCATCCAGGTTCATGAATCACAATGCATTGAATGACGAAATGGTCACAACGTTGTTCTGCTGTAAACTTCTGGAAAGCATTTTTAAAGGAGGAACTTAAATTTATATGGACGAGCGAAGCAAAAATTTGCGTTGCTCGGTCTGATTCTCTTGGGATGCTTCAACCATCAAGACAGATAAACACCAGCCAGAACTGACTCCAGACCTGCACCTGTGTGCGTCTCACAGTGAAGCCCTTTATCACTCTATTCTCATCATCTACCGTCTCTCTCGCGCATTTCATTTCCGCTTTCTGTCGGCTGACTCTTTTCTTTTTTTCCCCCCTTCTCTTGACTCGACTGCAAATGTCACTCCTGCTGCGCACACTCTGCTCGCTGGGCGTCGATGATTCTACCACCAAAATAAACTAAATCACTGAACGCTTTTTGGTCGAAACAAAATTAAGGTTGAATGGGACTTTTTTGTTTTGTTTTGTTTAAATCACACGTCAGGTGAAGCGATGCGGTGACGCTGAGCGGACCCAAAACCTCCAGCAAAGTTTTGTGTTTGTTTGTCTGGCGAAACAGCAGATTTACACAGTCTGTGCTGGAAGCAGAGGAGGAGCGGGGCCAGTTTTTAGCCCTGGGTGCAGCAAAACAAACAGATTCCGGCTGCTGTGGGGACGGAGCTGCAATACAAAGCGGGACTATTTTGCAGCCATCACTGGAAACCTGCCGGGCCCTCTGGACCCTGTTTACGTCCCCCCTGGACGCCTTTGCCCACTTCAGAAGTCACATCCAAGATGACCACAGTCCCATGAACCCTCGGCGCTCCATCAGACACTGAGGAGCTCCCACGTCCGTCCGTCCGTCACGTGCTTGACTGTGTTTCTGACATCATATGCAAAATAGATCGGCGGGGGGGGGGGGGGGGGGCAAACATATTTGTGGTGGGCGTTTCCTGCACTAAAATTACCTTTACGGCGCGTACTGTACGGTGGTCTTTCCCTGCTTGGAGACGTGTGCTTACACAAGCCGGCCCGCGCCGTCGCCCCCCTTCCACAGGGGCAGAAAAGCTGCTTTTCAATTTAAACCAGATTAGTCAATAAAACACCGCGTCCATTTTGTTGTCCTGGGACACAGCGAGTGATGTGGAAAAATATAACTTTGCAGACTTAAGCCCTCTGTTGTCTTATCTAAAAAAAAAAAAAGGCGATAAACAGCAGCAACAAACCGATTTAGACACCTAAATTTGAAGGGGGGAAAAAATGCACATATCGAAGTAGGCATTTGCATCTCATCTTTTCAGAGGAAAATCAAACGTGGGTTTTTCTGTTGTGAGGCGAGATCCCGTCAATGTCAGAAGGCATTATTGTTGCATTATACAAGTGAAATTACATTATGTGGTGTCAGAGAAGGAAAACATGTCCTCTGTGGCTGCAGCTCGGACCAATCAAATACTGTCGTAACTCTTCACGTGTCAGACGCTGCCAGCGTCTTTATTCTCCAACAGGGCTTCGTATTTTATAAGCGCTGGTGGAGTCTCACATGAAATACAGAAGCTGCGGGTAGAGACGGGCTGGTGAAGCTTGATTCCAACTTGAACTCGACTAAGAATTGGCTTTGTTGCAAAACAAGAAATGAAATCTGAATGGAGGAGCTGCTTGGGATCTGAAACGTGGAGCCCAGCCATCAGGCGAACTGAAGAGCACAGACACGGCGCAGCGAAATCGATATTTTGAGACCTAATCCAGTCTTGATTCCTGAAACCTGATGATGGACGCGAAACGTGCCGGAGCAGCCGGAGCTGGGACCAAGTTTACATCTGGGGAACCTGCAGCCGCGCCGGCCTCCAAACAAGCAGGAAAAACAAAACAACAAAGAAAGTGTCTTCACCCATGTGACGACACATGAAAGCGAAACGCTGCAAAGTGAGAACACACAACAAATACACGAACGCCGCCGCCGCTGGCTGAACGCTTCTGTTTGTTTTTAGGGCATCGGTTGCATTTCTTCACACACACTTTTCAGCAAATCTCCAGCTCACCCTGCAGCGTTTCACTGCAAATGTTTGCCCGTCTTTGGTGTGTTTGCATGCTTGCTCTTCGGAGGCAGACACTGTGGAAAGCCACCGTCACAGCACAGCTTCCTGTTCGTCGGCCAAACGTTAAGCAGCCGATTGCGCCGAGTTGTTTTGAACCCTTAAAACAAACAAATTCGCCACTCAGAGGATGTGAACTGCACACAGTGAGCATCAGACGAGAGTCTGGAAGAACAGGAAGGAGGCAAAGTAACAAATTACGAAGACTCATGTTACTGTAATTTATCTGTGGGCACTTATGGGACCATGAAACTATCTTTATCATCAGTACCAGTAGTATTCTAGTGGCTGCATCGAGTCTATATTAGCATTTATTAACAGTCTGGTGTTTGTTTGTGTTCCACAATCGCACATCCCACAAATGCACGCTTCCTGTCCCGTTTCACCTTTCTCTGTCACCACCGACCTGCGAGCAGCAATGACATCATCATCACCGTGCTCCCCATCCTCCTCCTCCTCCTCCTCCTCATCATCATCAACACCGGTGGCTCAGCTCCCTCCTCTGCCAAACAGCATCATCACCTATGCTGCTACTGCTATTGCCGCTGCTGCTGCTGCTGCAGCGCACGAACGCACGGAGCGAGGCAGGAGTCTCCTGCTCAGCCCCGACACCTGAGAGGTGATCCTCCGTCTGCCTCCTCCACCACCTCCTCCTCCTCCTCCTCCGTCTCCGTCTCCTCCTCCGGGACTCACTGACCGCAGTCTCGATCTCGTTAGAGCGGATTAGAGCCCGACGATGAATGGACGTCGCTCCGGCGGCTTTAGTACACTGAACTATCACACTAGGGTCAACGCAGGCTCATTACGAGGCTGTACACTGTGGCCACTGTTTATCGGGACGACTGGAGATGCAGGGGAAGGATTACAGGGTTTGCACGCTCGATGGAGACAGAAAAAAACACAACTAAAAATAAAACAGTCAGAAGGAGGACCTCCGTCTGATGCAAAGTCGGGACCGAGCGGTGGATGCTGCATTAAAGCCTGTTGATATAATTGCAATCAAATTAATAGACATTATGGAGAGGGTATTCCCTGCCTCTCGGTGCAGCATCGTGTCCAAATCGGAGAAAAATCCCAGCGCTGAAACGCGTCTGAGCCGT
Source organism: Malacoctenus gilli (assembly GCA_032164315.1). Lineage (NCBI taxonomy): Eukaryota > Metazoa > Chordata > Actinopteri > Blenniiformes > Labrisomidae > Malacoctenus > Malacoctenus gilli. Next base: position 8,572,364 of record JASSRZ010000083.1, on the reverse strand, counting down.
CGATCAGCTGCAGACGGACGCACGTACCTTCATTGCGCCTCCCGTTTGAGGAATCTGCCGAGTAATGTCGGGACGACGACCATTGCAAGTGCACAGGGAATCAAACCATTACGTCTTCCCTCTCTCCAGCTGCCACTGTGTGTGGAGTAGGCATAACGTAATGGCCAGGAGAGCCGCGGCCAATGGCGGCGCGCTCCCGGACGCTGGTATCTTTACCAGCCAATCCGCCCCGACACACGAGCGGAGTGGGCGGTGCGCGCCGTGCGTAAAGACGCCGTGCGAGCCTCCGACAGACGCATCCTGCTATTTTCACAGCGCTGGGTTATTGTAGTGAATTTGCTCTTTCTCCCTCACACAACTGCGGTTATTACTGACAGTAAACTAAAAACACATTTTCTAATCTGCGTTTTAAATAATCTGGACTATTAAAAAAAAAAAGATTTCGCTCTGCATTTCGAGGATTCATGTCGTTTTGATGTTCTTTCCCTGTAAGAAGAGTCAGGACTGAGCTTATCTCCTGCTCCAGCACATGCAGTGTTATTTCTGTTTGTGAGGTACCAAAACTAAATGCGTACACAATCTTATTTACCGCCATATTTAGCCCGTGTGTGTGTGTGTGTGTGTGTGTGTGTGTGTGTGTGTGTGTGTGTGTGTGTGTGTGTGTGTGTGTGTGTGT
>JASSRZ010000083.1:8552215-8571588 GCA_032164315.1 Malacoctenus gilli | reverse complement strand
ACACACACACACACACACCCACACACACACACACACGCACACACGCACACACACACACACACACAGGGAAACGACACCACAAAGAGACTTTGAGTGTACTTGTGAGCACACACATCAGCAGTGACACGCTTGGTGACACACATGTGGAGGGGGAAAACAAAAGGACACACACACATACACACAGAACACACACACGCACGCACGCACACACGCACACACGCCTCCTCTGGCAAGAGCAAACTCTTTCACCGGCTTCTGAGCTCGGAGTGTTTTTCCTGTCTGACCTGCCGTGAACGTCGCTGCTACGCACACACACATATCTGGTGGCTCTTCTAAAGTGCACAATCAATACAACACCACAAAAGTTCAATAAAGTGCAACAATCCAGAATACTGTGACGAAGAAATACTTTCCACACTGCGGTTGAGTCTGCTTGCCGACACATTCGCGCGCAACAGTTATTGCATCAGTGCGACTGTACAGTTATTTTTATGGCGGAGCATTAATTCAAACCGGTTAATCAGACAATGCAAGCCTCAGTGTGTGTGTGTGTGTGTGTGTGTGTGTGTGTGTGTGTGTGTGTGTGTGTGTGTGTGTGTGTGTGTGCAAATATTCCAACCATGCAGACATGTTGAAGTGGGTTGACTCTGGCATCCGACAGACGCACTCGCAGGCTCACATCCAGCTCCTTTTAAAGGCTTGGTGGCCAAGTGTGGCATGGGGGGTTGAAGGGGGGAAGTTTCTGACCACTTGTGGCGCTGTGGAGCAACAAAGACCTCTGATTGTTGCTGTTTTATGCACCTGAGTAAGAAAAACACAAATATTTGAAAAAGTTACTTTAACGTCATCCCTCTCGAACTGGCAGCCGAAAAAAAATTCATGAAATAAATATTAAAGAAATGTAAATATGACAATAAATTTGTAGAATTGAAAGATAAAAAACATAATTTTAACAAATAAAATTCAGAAAATAAATGACTAAATAAATAAAGAGTGTCATGGGAAAGAATAGACATTTTTTTAAAAAAATGACAAAAATCTGTCATCTTAGTAGCAGGAATAAAAGTAGAAGTCATCAACAAAGAAATAAATATACTTTTTTTAAAAAAACAGGCCAAATGATTACATAAATAAGCAACAAAATTGCAGCAAGAACGATTTTGATGTTGAAGACTGGAATACATTTCACAGGTGTTTTTAATCTTGGAGAATGTAAGAAAAACAAATTGTTTATAAAAGTGACAACAAACGCTCTAATATATGCGTTTGGGTGGGGAAAATATCGACGCAACCAACTGCTCCAGAAAGCAATATTGTGGTTTTATGAGTGCCGTTTGAAGGAGCTCGCTGAAAATGTGAGCAACGGCGCAGGATTGGATGTCACCAGTTGCACAGCTGTGAACGAGCCACTTATTGTGAAGCGAGAGGCAGCAAACGACCAGCAGCTGCCAATTACCAGCCCCAGTACGGCTCTTTGTCGGCGCTAATGCTTCATTTACATGGTGGGCTCATTCGCTTTCGTCCGGATGCTCCGATATTTTAAAACAACTCCAAACGCAGCGGAGAACCAACGCGGCAACCAAAAGGGCCGATGGGCCGCGTCCAACGCGTGCGGCCGGTCGTCTGGACGCCACGGCAGCTGAACCGCGCAGTGTCGTGGTGCAGATCCAAACTTGACGGCTTTCGAGACGCGGCTGATTAACAATCGTGGCGTCCGCTCGCTCCCACTCCCCCTGAAGGCTGACTTGGCCCCACGGACGAGACCGCGGGCCAATGAGGGGGCAACGGCGCCGAGGAATGAGACACGTGGCGCGGTTGCGCCGTAGCGTTACTCGGGTTTCATCACGGCTGTCGTTTAAGAATCCAAACAAAGTATCAGTCACTTGCTTCAGCATCGATGGGCCGACACTTCTGACAGTCGAAGCGGGCGGAAACTGCTTTGTGTGTTTCGTTTATCTGCTCTGCAACACACACACACACACACACACACACACACACACACACACACACACACACACACACACACAAATACACACACACACTCCCACCATCCACCTGTCGTTACCAGCTGGCAGATACACCTGGCTCACCGGCGTCGGCCAAAAAAAAAAAAAAAAAAAAAAAAAGACCTCAGATTCGTACCTTTGCAACCCCTGGAATTTATCTAACTTAACTCTCATACTTTAAAATATGTGAAATAGATTTAGGTTGATAAATTCAGAAAAATCTGAGCATCAGTACAATGAGTCAAATATGCAGGAACAGTAAAGTAATTGTGTGTCTCTGCTGCAGTAGGATTTTTCTTTTAATTTGAATTTAATGAAGTGCCATCGGGAAGGAACCATTCATGTGATGTTATAGTAATGAGGCTGGAATAACAGCACATAATTAGATGAACTTATTCATCAAAGTGTAATGTATACAATTTGCATTAGGTATGTCAGCAGTTCACATCAAAATTCACGTATTCACAGGTGTAAGAAAGAAACAGCAGCCCAGAGACTCCAACACGCAAAGCATAATGCATAACACACACCCACACACTCCAGCCTCCGTCTCTTTAGCATCTTGAAACACAGACTGAGCAATATTTGTGCTAACTTCTTAACGTGCATCTTATCAGTGTTACAGCTTCTCTTCAGGTGACGACAATCAGCCGCAATTTGAAGAGTGTTTTACTGAAACGGCTCTCGAGCTTGGCAAAGCGGAGTGTAACGCTCATAAAAAAAAAAAAAGCTAAACGTGTTTTGATTAATCCATTTAAAATGCGGAAGCCTCTTTTGAACTGCTCACGCAACACAGATTTGATTTCATGTGGCGCTACCCCCCCCAAAAGCAAATAGGGCTCTCTCCTTCTTTTAAACACAGTTTCAAAGTAGGATGTTAATTTTAAAACGAGAGAAAGACAGACGGAGCGAGGAAGGGACTGATACAGATAATCCATTTAGATATAACACCATCTGCAAACAGAGAGGGGGGTAGAAGAAGAAGGAGAAGGAGAAGCAGAAGATGATGATGAGAGGAATGATGGGAGGATGAAAAAAGGAGAGCATAAACTTCTTTTGAAGTACTTTCTGCAACATTAAAGCCTTAGCTGGTGAACGTGATGCAGCGTTGCGCAAGCGGGGTGGAGGAGGATGAGGAGGAGGAGCGGAGGAGAAGCGAGAGAGGGGAAGAGGATGACAGGGATGCAGAAGAGACTGCCTCTCTCTCTCCCTCCCGTGGCTTTGATGTGGGCTGAGGATAAAGTCAGATTGGAGATTGGGGTGCCAGCGGCTCCATGGGAAAAGGAGGAAGGAGCGCGAGCGGATGGGAGGATGAGAACGGGAGAAAAGAGAGTGGGAAGAAGAGAAAGGCACCGAGACAGACGTTTTCCAAGTATGGAGAAGATATGCCGTACCACCCAAGTTAGGAAAAAAAATGGAAACCAAAAAAAAATCGACCCAATGGAGCAATGACCAGGAAAGCAAACCAAAGTTTATCTTCAAAAATATTCATTATTGTCGCTACAGTCCCCCCCCCAAAAATTCCCACGTATGTCGACTGGCAAAAACACATGACTCACAGACAGTTTGAATTCTCCATTTTTCTCACGTTCCATCGTATGAACAGCAAAAGAAAATTGGTATTTCGGACGCCTTCTGTGCCTCCTTTAGGGTTCAAACGCAGGCAGAGCAATTATCTCTTCTCTCAACACGACAAACATTTAAATTTCAGTCTGGGGAAATAAAGGTCGCGCAGTGTGCCCACAAATTCCCGTGCATAAACTTGACTCCCACACAAACTCTCATTTTTTTTCCGTTGAACATGTGGCCCCACATACCGATCAGGCGCAAAAAACTTCACTAAGCAGCAAAAGAAACTTGCTAATTCTTCTTACACGCAGCCCTTTAAAACATTTAGGACCACACTTGGTGCAGCTCCGTCAATACAGCACACACAGAGTATAGCAAAATAAAAAAAAAGTTCAACAAAAGTGCCTATAGCTACTCTGACTTGTAAGACAGCATCAGAAGTTTTAAGCTGAGCGAACATCGACTGGAAAAGTCTTCCAATAAGCGGCAGCCCACGCAGCGTGGAGAGCTCGTCGTGAGGCAGGACGTACTAATTAGACTGACTGTGGAACGCGCGTGACCTACTCTCCACGGCAACCCGACCGGCCCACCTCATGCCTGCTGAAGAGAGGGGAGGTCAATGGAAGATGGCAGAGAAATGGATGCACCTGCTTAATGAGCAGGATTATGAATCAATTCGCTCATTTGGTTTGACGAAATGAGAGAATCTGGCCCGAGGACGCGAGTGTTCTTGGCTATTACGTATAGATTTTTCAGTGTCAGAGAAGTTAAAAGGTGCTGGAGAATAACCCAGTATATCACATATATACGCATGATGATGGAAATGAGGAGGGGAGGAATCGAGGCGTACAAAGACGGAACGACATGAGGAGAGATTCAGTGCGGCACCCTGTGCTCGAGCTACGCCTCTGCAACTACGAAGATGATCGGCCATAACAATATGACCAGTACCATCTGAAATTAAGACCATCGGCTATTTTCGTTAGACTCGAGTCGGATCATCTCTGAAACGCCTGGTGTGATGTTCAAAGGTTGCAGTTTGGGGGAGCAATAAGATGGTGACAGAGTCCTAGGAGGTCAAAGATCAAAGGCCTGTTGCTCACTTGTGGCAATTTCTTGCTGTTCTTTATGGAATGAGTTACCGTTCTCAAGGAAAGAACCAGTAGTGCGTTCGGTAGTTCATAATGTTATGGCTGATTTGTGCGTATATTTGTCCAGATTGTGAAAGTAAATGAATGTTCCTACATAAACGCTAAACTGATGCGCAAGACAAAAACTGCATACCTGTGTAGCCAGAAGCTTTCTGAAGGAGCACAATGCATTCATCTACCAAAAGACCCATGTGAAAAGACTGTGCTTGGAGTTGTGCATTGCATGTGTGTATCACACCTGGAGCTTCATGTCAGCGTAGGCCTTCTCAGAGCTGAGCTCCACCTGCTTCTTGAACTGCTCCAGTGCCATGTCTGCCTGCTGGATCTGCTGTCTCTGGCTCTCTCGGGCTTTGTCCAACTGGCTCTCCATGTCCCTTCAAACCAAACGCACACACAAGCGGGAAAATTAGTACACTTTATGGTGGCCAAGGAGACAAATGTAAACAGGGAATACAGGAACACTTTTGTAACTCTTCTTTAGATAGAAAACTGGCGACACAGCAAAAGGAAGAAAAGTAACGACATGCTGGAAAGGAAATATATGTTGAAAGGACATTGAAAAAAGGGCTTGTTGTGAAAAATATAATAGAGTGGTGTGAATAATTGCGGTGTTCGTGTTTCATAATAAACAACAATTCCAAAAAACAAATTTTGCATGGCCGTCCAATGCTGTGTAACTTTGACTTCATTATGTTGTGTAAAGAAACAAGGGAGGGAACTTTTGCATAAAGTCCTACAGTATCTATTAGCCCGTGTGTGTGTGTGTGTGTGTGTGTGTGTGTGTGTGTGTGTGTGTGTGTGTGTGTGTGTGTGTGTGTGTGCAGGGCTGCAGTAAGGAGATTAGAGGGGTTTTCTTTCCTCTCTCAGTCAGTACCCCATCTGAACCCGCAGGGGGCGGCAGATAGCGAGGCCACACTATTACCGTCGTTACAATGGCAGAAACGCGCTGCAGGCTGGAGGAGAATGACCATGATGTTTGCTCTGTGCGCTGCACAAAAATCACACGGGCATCCTGCGCTTTGCGGCAGTGATGCGGGGACAAAAGCAGACCGTGATGGATGGAGAGAGAGTGTGAAGACTCGAGAGTAGAGTCTCTTTAAATTCCCTGCCTTCCCCAGTACATCAGACAGCCAACCTATGTTGATATTATTGCACACAACTACATTAAAATATCAGCGCAGGCCTTCAGGCCAGCGGTGACACACTTTAGAGCTTCTGGATTTGGCCTGAATATTCTGTACTGGAGGATGGAGGAGCACAGCTCGTTCTCGAGTGTGGAAAGATGCAGCCAAGTCGGCGCGGATCTGCTTGTTGCTTTCGCTAAAAACAAAGTTCAGTTATTCTCCCCCCAGTAAAATATTGGACCCTCCATGAGATTCTCACGTCCTTGAATGAGGGTGACGTTAAGACCACGGTTATTTAGGAGCAACAGATCAGGACTTCATGGTGACTTTTGTCTGGTGTCGAAACGACTTCCAGTGAAAACAGGATGTTGCGGAGTAACTGGGACGCTGGCGCTCCAAAGATAAACTAGCAGCGTATTTTGGCAAGTGTCAGTTTTTTGGATGCCACAAACACTGCAGGATGTCAGGCTGTGCTTTGAGAGCTCACAAACGAAAAGGCTGCGGATCATCACGAACATGCAGAAAGAAAATGAACCAGTTCATCCCGTTGGAGCATGTTTTTGAGTTCATCTATTAAATAGGCTACAATGAATTTGATCAAACCCGAAAGTCAGATTCCTAAAAGACACAATAAGGGTGTAAAAATAGATGACATTAATCTGTCTGTGTTAAAAACACGTCGGTTTCCTTTCAGTGGATTTGTGACTATGTCCAGTTTCCTGCCCAGTCCAGAACCAGCACACAGTGGGATCATTGTTTGTCATGTTCTTTGTGTTAAAGCTTCACAGGAAACGAAAGCTCACACTGGATCGGCTTATTTTCAACCTTTTATCCTCACTTCTCATTGGAGATGATGGTCGAACCTCTTCCAGCGGGCAACAACAAAAAATCTATGGAAGCCGCCTCAGTTGTGCCCATCAACTATCTATTACTCATATTAGAGTTTAAAAGTAGCTGAATGACTTTATTCTGGGGTTTTGCAACACCACAAGAGACTCCACTTCTTTTTCTCGACAAGAACAGAAGTTTTTCATAAATATACACACTAACTTCTTATATAAACACAAGTTAAACTGTGATTGGAGATGACGCAGAGGAATGCTGTCTGCTAACTGGAAACAGACCCTGATGGGAAAAATAACGTTCTCCCACGTAAGTCTGCAGAAAGAAACTCAAACATTTTGGTGACGCAACAAGAAACAAAACAGTCTGACAGTTATAGAAAATCTCCCAGCATTTATTAAGGGACATAATGGGGGTGATTTGCTCCATTTAACTTGTGAAAGCTCGCAGTGACAGCTTGTTGTTGTTTGTTCTCTTTGCCTGTTTGTCAGAGAAGATGATTTTGAAGTTTTTGACGAGACAGACAGACAGACAGACAGCTCACAGGGTGGCCGTGATGTTCTGTGGGAAGTTTGCAGGTTCTCTGGCTGCTCTGGTTTCCCCTCAGTCCAAAGATGCCTGTTTCCTATCAAACAGTCATAAGTGAGTTTGCTGTCTGAAATATCTCCAAAAAGTCGCAATTAAAGCAAACACAAGACCGACTTCTTTCCCGTTCATTGTGCCTTGCATGTATCGACACAGCTGCCACCAGCGTTGCACAACACAACTCAGCACCAGCATCACTTATTAACTCACTGGTCCTGGAAGTGCAGCTCTTCAGAAACACAAGACATCACTGACATTGCATAATAAGCACGATGCTTACTGAGTGAAAAAAAAACAAAAAAAAAACCCAAACATGTGTGGGGGGAGTAAACTGGTCGGATGACTTTCTGGAGAAACTTTGGATACGAACCAGATGACAAGTTGGGTCTGTTCAAGGATTATTGGCTTTAAGAGCTGTGGGAGATGCCAACTTCCTTTTGTGTCCCAGGTTGTGAAATGGGAGCACAATGCCAGCACTAATGATCACCTATTCACCGCCCCCCCCCCCACACACACACACTCTCCCTGCTTTCACATGAAGGATTAAATGAAACATGAATCATATTGGCGTCTCTTCTCTCTCCTATAACTCCACTACAAACACTATACATGATTCAAAGCAGGCATTAACATTTATGAGTGGCCACTAATTTAACTATCTAACTCACCATTTTTAGTACTATTTTATGGAAAATGTCGGAATTTAATCTCTTTTATCATCTTTTTTTATATGAAAATGTATTTTTTACTCTACTGCTTAGGTCGAAAAACTGACTGTAAATTTTCAGAGACAAAATTCACCCGCAAAGTGAAGCGCCAAACGATGCTGTCCTGCACGTCCCAACTGTGCCACTAGGTGGCGTATGCATGCTTCACAGAAAGTAGCAGTCGGAACGTGTCGCTGCTTTCTTTCCAACCTGCCAGAGGTCATAATTAGATAAACATGTTTTACACTAATTTTTGTTGTATGACCGATTCAAATCCAGTGAGTAAAGTTTGCAGACACTGTGCGGAGACGGTACAGTTGCACGAAACGTATAGACGATATGAGTTATTAATGAGTGATTTTGATTCTATGCAAAACTGAACTGACTTTTTGTTGAGAAAACACAGCATGATAAAGTGGTTTTGAATAGGTTGCCTCTCTCCTGTGCTGCTGCTTCAGTCGATGGTTCCCACCTTCAAGCAGAGTCAGGGGAAAATGCTTAATGTAAATCTCCCCCTTGAACAGCCGCGATGCATCAAAAGCTTCGGTCCACATTTCCTTGAGTTCCAGTAAATATGCAGCTCTTCCTCCCACTCCTGTTTACGTCTGATGCTGCAGCCTGAAAGCGTTTGAGGGATGTTTGTGTGTCCTGCACAAACCCGGACAGGATCCTCTTGTTATCCGACACCCCCCCTGCCCCCCCCCTCCTTCCTTCGGTGGGCCAAAGAGGGGTTGCAGATGGATGGCCTCAGGCGCTGCCCCCTTACAAACACGAAAAAAAAGAAGAAGAAATGCCTCGCTGGCAGAGTCGCTACAAGTCAGCAGGATGTTGATGTCACGGCGCCTCTGACAGGCCCGCGCAGGGAACCACTCTTACTCACCCACAGTGTAAAAACGCTGACATGGAAACCAGAGCCAGTGAAACCGGGCGCCATGCACGACATGAGGAATGTGTTCAGGAGTGTGGTTCAGTGTCACGGTTTTAGATATCACAGTTTTTCCTTCTCGAAAGCGCCAAAAAAAAAGGAGATTGGATTTTATTTGAGGCAAGAGCGTTCACGCTCAGGGTGGCACAGTAGAGTCGTGGTTTGCTCTGTTGTGTCTGAATGAAGGAACCCTGGTTTGAATCGACATGTTTTTCCCGTGCCTGCAAGTGTCTCAGCTACATCACGCTCCTTCCACAGTTCAAACAAATTTGCACAATGTGAACAAGTCTATTTTTGCTGATGAATGTGCAACCTGGTTGTTTTTACCACCTGTACGAATATTTAAAATATCCCCCTCTGCAAGGGGGTGTAGTGCGCGGTGCTCTTGACTCCTTTCTGGCCAGAGAAAGTCATCCACAGTCATGTTTTATTTCAATATATGTTTATTTTGTGAAGCAACAGCAGGCAAACAACACTTTTATTACAAAAACAAGCCCGAAATTTTCATGAGAGACAAACCAAAGGTTCAAATAAATTCATGTGTGCAAGTTGACGATGTTTCTATCGAATGAGAGCCGATGCATGACGTCTATTTGAAGTCGTGGTCGATCCTGTAACCTGTTTTCATATCAACAGCAGCAAACCGCAGCTTGTGTACGCGGAGACGAAGTCGTCCTTAAAGTGCAAATGAGTAAACATTTCATTCCCTCGATCAAAGGTAGTAATTTACTCTGCGTGTCCACAGCACGCTCATGCACACAGGCACACACTTTAATTACCCTCCCGTGGACACGCAGAGCAACACACAAACCAAGCATCCCGTTCATTAATACTCTCGTAAACACAAATAAACAGGTTTTCTGGAATAATACAACGGGAAGGGAACGCACCACATTAACATCTGTGGGGCTGATGTACATTTGTGTTCACAGGCAGTGATTTTATATATTGAACTCTCTACAAAACAATATGAAACTTAATGGAAAATGATTGTAAACATGCTCTCTGTCTGCAGGGTCTGATGCGCCGCTTCAGTAAACAGTCGTGCCTGTTGGAACCGATACAAAAGGATGACATCGAAAGAGAAAACATTAAAAAAACAAAAGAATTGCTTTAATTGATTCATGCCACGACAAAGACGTTTTGTACCTTGTAGCACCACCGAAGAAGAAAGAAAAATAAATAACCTGTTGTGAATTTTCGCCTCCACCCTCAAAACAGGCGTCCCTCTCTCTTTCTCTCCCCTCGTTGCTTCTGTCTGACTCATAAATAGAAATCGCCGGCGAGCCCTCATTGGGTGAAATTATCTGGGGCTGGTCCTATTTCCCGAGAAAGAATAGATCCCCCCGCTCCCCGTCTGTGACTGAAGGGGCATAACGAGGTCTGATGGAGGCCGTAATCAGTTCATCAGCGATGAAAACGCCGCGTCTGTGCTGACACCCCCCTCACCCGCCGGATTGGGGATGCTGAAGAGCAATGGGATCCAAAACGGGGTCCGGGACCCTGATGATGGGGTGCCAGAGTTCGCAGAAAGCTCTCTGAAGCCGCTGCCCGCACTGAGGTCACCTGAATTAGATCATGTTATTAAAAAAAACCCAAACAAGACACTTTCTACTATCTAGACCTTGAACCCTGCCGATACTTTTATTTTGAAGCCTCCTGCAGCTCAGTTCCAATTAAAACAAATAGAACAGCAGAAACATTGATTCCTCACGAAGGTTGTTCAGTTATCTACCATAACAGGGCTGTGGCAGAGACACTTGAGAGAACAAAACATAGCAAAATGTGTTTTTTGGGGGAATGCTAAGTAGGAACCGTCCTCCATTCCTCAGGAGCTGTCACTGGCGTGCCCTTGTGCAAGGCACTTAATCCCCAGCTGCTCCAGTGGACAGTGACAGATAACGGGGGGGAAGCTTCTCGGTGGGAGAGCCGCACGACTCCAGGAAAAAAGAAGGGAGTGTTGGAACAACAGCGAGTCCGCTCGGTTGAAGCCCCTCCAGATAAATGAAGGTTAAATCTGTCCACGGATGTATTATTCACGGACTGTACGACCACCGAGCGGTCGGCAGTCAGAGCGTCCGGGGGGACACACAACGCAGCGACTCACTTCAGAGTTATTTTCAGAGACGTGCGGGTCACTGCGAGCATCTTCTGCCGCACTGACAGCGGAGGAACGCGGGAGGCGGGACGGAGGGCGAGGCGACGCTGGGGGACATGAGGGCCGCCGGTCCGACAGGAAGCCCCTCCAGGCGATCACCTTCCGCAGAAGTGGAGCGGCACGCTTTTCGAGATGTTGGGGTCTCTGAAGCCCCACGCCTGGAGCTCCAGCCGGTCCTCATCTTCCTCCCGGTCGTCCTCCTCCAGCTCGCCCTCCTCGTACAGGCTGGGCTCCTCCACCGAGGTCTCCATGTTGGGGTTGTAGGTGCTGAACGCCTGCGCCTCGCTGTACTCATAGATGGTGGGGAGGCTGCTGCGCAGGCCGAAGCGGCGCCGCAGGGCCACGAGCAGCGGCTGGGGGACGGTGAAGATGTCCACGTTGTTGCCGAGGTCGATCCAGGCCAGGCAGGGGAACTTTTTGGGGTCCTTGACCGTGTCGGTCAGGTCCTTGAGGATGGCCACGGTCAGACGGTTCCCGTTGACGGCCAGGATGGTGAGTTTGGGCAGGCAGCTGAGGAAGGGCAGCAGCAGCCGCAAGCTGTCGTCCTGCAGCTCGGTGAAGCTCAGGTCCACCGCCGACACCGCCTCGCTGCTGCTCTGAAGGTAGAAGGCCACGCGGTGGATGTCGCGGCCAGAGAGCGGGATCCCTGACAGGTTGACCACGTCGCCCGACAGCTTCTTCTTCAGGGTGGTCTTCAGACTGAGGGACAAGCAGACAAAGCAGAGGCGCTTCAGTCAACTCATCAAACAATCAACAGATCCTCAGGATTGTCAGAGAGCTACAAAGAGAGTTACAAAGACAATATTTACAATTACAAATAAAAAAACAAAGTCAAAGTTTGTTGAGTATTTATGCAAATATGTCCACAGTAGTCCTGTTTCTGCTGGTAGTTCGTGAAGCAAAGAAAAGCGATCTTTCCTCGATGATGTCGAGGTCATTGATTAAAAGAAAAGGCTCCGTAATGTGACGCTATGCAAGTCTCACAAAAACAGTGGAACTGCAAAGCGAGCACAAAACCGAGGCGGCCTCCGCTGGCGCAAAGAGTTCTGCAATCAATATTGCGAAGAAGAGAATTTGCATTTAAATGCGTCTCAGTCCTCAAGCAACAAATTCTCTCCGCCGGGCTGAATGTCAACGGCGGGAAAGGCAGCAGCTGTTTTTTTCCCCCTCCAGTTTGTCACATCTTTCCCTGCGCGGCAATCTCCCAGTCAGCTCCGGGGGGGAAGACGCTCGTCAAAGACGGTAAATGGACGGACAGATATGCGTTTCAAAGTGGACCTGATTTCCTTGTGTTTGACCAATTAGCGACAGGCGGTGCCACCTTCCACTGAGCGGCCGCTTGCAGGGATCCAGCAGAGAGATGCTCCTTTTGAGCAGGCTTTTCTCGGGAAAAAAAAAATCAGGTCACTTGTGTTTGAAGTGCTCTGAGTGACGGGTTAATAAGCTCCTGGAGCCGAGCTGGGTGAGACTTTAAAATCGAAGGACTGCCGGGATTCTTTATTTTTCTCAGCATCCATTCGTCAGCGTGTGAAAATCATCCAGCAGCGCCAGAGAAACGCTCTCATACTGTACGTCTTCAACGCGAAAAGTTGCAGTAACTCCCTTGAGTTTTGGGGGCGCCAGTGGGCAGATTTTCACCAGGAGTTCCTGTTTCTTTGTGTTTCAGTGAAACCAACTGCTGGGTGCAGATTTATTGTTGGCACGAGCACACGAAACTCTTAGCAGTGCTCTTGTGCAAAGAAGTGGAAAGAAACGATGGCTTCATCCACACAGAGACCAAAAGACTCCACTGGAAACCACTTGAAATGATCTTTAAAGTTTACACTTTATTGTTCACCAACTTGGTTCAAGTCAAACTAGTAACGATATTTCATATTTTATAGTGATATATGAGCTGATGAGCACTTATGTGACTAAAACTACATGTTAGAAAAAAATGTAGAGCAGAGATGCAGTAAAATGACTATTTTTAATTTCCCACTTCCAACTCTGCTTACATAACTCTCAGCTAAATGCCAAATAATGTATATTTTCTCCAGGATTTGTTACATATCTTCAGAGGTGCTGTGCAGTACCTGCGAGTATGAAGGATGGATGGATGCTCTGAAAGGAAATCGATAAAGACGAGCCGCCGTCGTCTATTTTAGTCCAAATAACTTGAGACAACAGGTGTTGTATGCGTCCGTCCTGAGAGAAAGTACGACTACGACTGCGCACCTGCCAGCTCGCATCGCCGCATCCCTCACTGGCCCCGCTCCCACCACCGCGATCCCTCGACTGAATGTTCTCTCTATATCAGAGGGTGCTTTAAAGATGCATAGGAGGGCTATAAGGCAGCGGCGTGCATGTCAGAGCTGCACGGGAGCGTTGACACAGCGCCGGTTGCGACTTGGAGGAGAGTCGGCGGGAAGACGCCCGTCGAACGGGAGACACCGAGGCAGCAGCGCAGGAGGGATGTTTTCAGGAAGCTGGCAAACGGAGGAAAAATGTCGCCGCTTAAGTGGCCTAAGCTTTGATCCACTCCTTGTCTCAGCCCCCGTTTGCCTTTCGCTCGGCCCCTCGGCCTCCTCCAGCGTGGCGGGGATTATCCCCACATCTCTCTCTCTCTCTCTCTCTCTCTCGTTCTGCTCGATGGTCCGTCTGCCAGCATCATAAATCGGCAGCCTGTGCTCTTTACATCTGTCACCCTCTCGGCTCCGTTAAGGGAGAGAGGGAAAAAAAAAGAAAGATCTGCAGCACACCGGGGCCGTGATTCGCAAGATTATTGATTCCAGGAGTGGGCTATAATTCATCTCTCCCTCCCTCGGAGCCTCACTCCTGCTCACTGCCTCTCACTTTCGTGCTCTTTGTGTTTTCTTGGCCCTGTTTCCCTTTTTGTTTTCTTTGTCTTGTGCAATCTCGCCGTCTCTTTTGTTCTAGATTTGATCTGCTGAAGCAAATGTATTCAAGTTCCTCCTTCTCTCCTTGGAACTGGTTACTTTGAAAGACCTGGTGAATTATGAAACCTCGCTCAATGAGCCGAATGTTGAGGAATTTGTTGACACACTTAAAGATCAAACTCTCCTCTGGATACAAGACGCTCTGTGACATGAGGAGTAACGGTGGATGGCGAGCTGAAGTTCACACGGTGTCTGTTGGAGCTCCCCAAACACAGGGGCAGCCTCTCCTGAAGCCCCCCCCCCCCCCCCAACCTGTGTGTCTTTGTTTATTCAATTATCCATGCTGGGTGGTGCCTGCAGCTGAGTGGGTGGTGCAGGAGGGAGGGTGGGCTCTAATGTGCCTTTAACGAGACGGCGCGAAGACAACTTCCTTCCAAATCGCCCCCCGGTGGTCACGGCTCCACCCACGGCCCGCTCGGCTGGCCGCAGGCCCGGGGGGGGGGCACGGCGAGTATTTTCTAAAGCCATGGCGGCGCTCGCTGGGGTCTGTCGGCGCGAAGCGATAACAACATCCACAACGGAGCAACTCATCGCTGCTCGCTGTGATGTCGGCAGTGGCGCCTCTCCTCTCCGACCGGCTCGACGCAAACAACTTCAAAGGGGCTCGGCGCACCAAGAACAAGAGCGTCCCCCCGCCCTGAGACTCATTTAAAAGCAAATAACTGAGGGAAATCCATGTATCGACATCCCCAGTAGGAACTGATACAACAGCGCAGGAATCTAATAAGAGCCCAGTCTCATGTGTCAAACTATTGGCTGCTTAAATGTGGGTTCAGGCAGACTGTGTAATTGCTTTTCATAGTCTATGTTTCCTCAGGGATATTGTTAACTTTTACGCACTGAACACGAGTCCTTGCTGTTCTGTAGTTATGTAAACCCCGAGGGGGGGGTGGATGGGGGGGGGGCAAATAAAACATCTGGGAACCGCGATGTTGAGATGGAGTGCAGGCAAAGAGATCGCACATCGAGAAAAAAGGTCAGGACGAAACAAAAATAGCGGCTCCTAATGAAACTCTCTGGCGGACGGCGGTTGTGGAGCTGCTGAGCGCTCAGCAACTAAATCTGGGTAAAGTTACGCTGGTTAAACCTCCGGTGGCCTGATCCACTGCTCACCGCCACTGTTGGCGAGGATGTTTACTCAGTTTTCTCCACCTGCAATTGAACACAAGTAGAGCACATCTGCTGCAGTTCAATCTAAATGAAATCTATTGAAATAAAATGTACTGTACATTTTACTTATTTTACGTGCTTGTTGGCTAAATATAAAGTTATACTGTTATAATGCTGTTTCTTTGTGTTTTAAACCATCAACTATTTGAAATTACATTTCATTTGACAGATTTTCAAAAAAAATCGATAATTTGCATTTTAGTTGCCTAGATTTAAATAATTTTTTGCCATTTATCAAATTTTCTTTTGATGTACTGTATATTTTTTGAAACTTCTATTTACGTACATGTATTACTGAGCCACTTCAGTTCTTTGGCAACAACTAAAATGACTAATTCCACTATTTTGTCATTCAAACATGTCTTTGCTTAATCATTGATGCAGCGCACGCACACCATCCCAATGTGATTATTTGTTGTCATTCATTTAAATTTGACTGCGACTTCAAAGCAAGAGCGAACAGAATACAAAAATTACACATGAGGCTCTTCCGCCTCTTCGTGTGCTTCATCCCCAGATGATGCAGCTTCTCCATTAAAGGTCATGGTACAGCTATCGATCCCCCTTCCCCCCCCGGTTTGGTGCCGCTCAGTATCAGGTTGGTCTCCACTCAGTCTCGCTGTCTGTCCTGATGCTCCAAAAAGTTAAGTGCTCATCGCCGGCCTGCAGCTCTCCCCGCTCCGCCGTCCCGCTAATCAATTTCCGCCCCACTGCAACCAAACACTTTCTCCACGCTGAGTCCCGACAGAGACAGAGCGCCGGGACGGACGAGCGTGTCGGAAAAAAAAGGAGAAAAAGAAGAAGAAGAAGAGGAGGGGCTGTATGGGTTCAGCTTGTACGTCCTCTTCAATTAAAACGCCGCCCTGTTTTTTTCACAAGGCGAATCTTACAAGCTCTCGATCTTCCTCCTCTGGCTGACAGCTGAGAGCAAACGGCAGCGCTAACTTGTAATGTGTCTTCCCACATAGAATACATGTTCCCCTTCATTTACCCTCATGAATCAGTAATACATCAACAGACAGGGGGGACGTCATAGCGCCCTCCCTCACGCTGCCTTTCAGAGGAATTTAATGCTCCAGTGTGAGGTGAAGGTTCGCAGGCTCCTCGGTCGAGTACACGAAGCGTTCGACTACAAATTAATGTTTGACCTTCTTGCGGTACAGAGTTTGAGCCACTGAAAACGCAGTTTCAAGACACTTCATGGGAGTGTTGTTACGTTCTTATCAGTTACAGTAGATCTTCCAGAAACCTCACGTTGGTGTAGTGGTTGGTGGTCCCTCCTCACTATGTTCCCACCTGGGTGGGGCCTCTTTGTTTTATGGTTTGTATGTTTCCATCCAACAGTACAAAAAACATTCAAGTTCAGTTTCTCGGCGCCCACATTTGAAAAATATGTTTCCATTTGCCGCCCTCTTGGTGTGAAATGACAACATATGAATGTAAATAAGCAGTACATTGTCCCTCTGTTTCACACACATGAGTAAATTTGTGCTGATCACACACCAGACACTGCAGTTGACCACAGATTGGAGACAAGGCCTGCAAGGTTGGACTATTTTAAGACCAACAATGCTGCTCAGCTTCCGATCGTTGCATGTAGGAGTCAGCTGGAGAAAACCTCAGGAAGAAAGACACGACCAAGAGATTCCTGGACAGAAGCAACACTTGAGCAGCACTCTCTGCCTGTTTCTATTTAGTTTGCACATCTAATGAAGTTACCGTAAAAAGAGCACATTTACAAAAGCACAACAGTAAAACTCCACCCAGGCCTCTTTTGAACGGCTGTCTCTCCCGCAGCTAAAACGACTGATGAGTAAATAGAGCTCACGCTGGCCCACTTTCTGGATACGTGGCCCATTTGTTGAAAGCTGCGAAGATTTGACCAACTGCAGCACATCAGTGACGGGGTCCGGGACATCACTGGGCTCTCATCTCGGCGGGGACGACAAAACTCGCTGCGAGACCCATTCAAATTTATGACCTGCTGAGCAAGCAGAGAGACACTTGACTCATTTCAGGGGGGAGCGAAGCGAAAGCACTTGAGAAACATTGGACGTGGACGCCGCCGCGCGAACCCGTGGGCGGCCCGGATCAATGTCTGCTTCATCAACGCTTTGGTCCTGACTTGTTTATTCCTCACATCGATTGGCGCTGTTTTGCCTCCAGGCGTCTGTATAATACAGTCTGGCTGAGCCGTGGGAGCGCCTGCGAGGGTCTTACTGTACATCCTCGCTGGGCTGAGATGGGGAAGGACTCCTCGTTTTAAACGTATATATATATTTCTGGACTGCTGCTCAATCCGGACGTGCCTTCAGGCGCGTGACTGCGGGCGGCGGCGCCCGACGCTTCCTCCGGTTTGTTCAACTCAAACTCGGTTTTAGCTCCAAATACGCGGCGTCTTCGGGCAGTTTTGGACGGCGTTAATGAGAATCCTTTACAGCCACGCTGAGCAAGAAAACGCTGTTAATTGTGCCATTTCCTCGAATATGCGGCTGTCACCCCGATACTACGCTTTCTGCAGGAAAATATCCTCGGAAACATGAAAGCGGTGATTGCGCACAGCAGCCTCTGTCTTCCAGCTTCATGGGGATAATGGCACGTTTTTTTTTCATTCTGGGAAGGAAAAAAATAGCCTCAAAGCTCATTTGGATTTGGATTAAATTTCAGTGAAACATTTAGCGGATGGGCCGATTAAGGCTGCCTCCATTGTGCGCCGTCAATGGGAGCAGCTCCGGGGCTGCGCGGTGTTTTGACATCTTGGATCAGTCACTTAGTTCTTGGGAAACTTCGGATCTGAAGCTCGGGGAAACGTTGATGTTAACGCGGAGCGAAGCGACGGCACGTGTGCCCCCGAGAAGCAGAAGGGGGAATAAAAAAGGAGGGCAGAAGAAGGAACCATGAGAATCTTCAGCACTAAATACCACCCACGGGAGCACAGGGACGATTGTGGCATTGTGTCTTCGACAGGGCGACAAATGAGGGTGCAGAACGGAGGATGGTATACTGGCACGGTTCAATTTCCCACAGTGGGAAAAGTATCATTCGTTGCCGGCATTTCCCAGTAGGATCCCCATTGTTGTGCCTGTGTCAAAAAGTCCACAAACCAAGAAAATCACCTTTTAGACTTGTAGACTCCTGCTTTTGGATGTTGGTGTCTGTCAGGGTTTGGCTCTACTGTGATGTTTTGGCAAGTCACTATTTGAAGAAGAGGGGGGGGCCACAGACTTTCAAAGAGGAAATCTGGAGGCTTCCCAATACAATCCAGTGAAGCCAAACACTGGAGGAATCACCCACTCTCACCAACATACAATCACAGGAGCCTTCTGAATATAATGAAGATCTAATATTTCTGTATTATTGTGGTTTACTATGGTTCAAACTGTAGTTGTGTCAAGATATTTTACAAAGCGGGACACAAGCGAACAAAGCACTCCAAAAACTGCTCCAAATTAAATTCAAGCTTTAAAAATCCCAGTGGTGTTTTTGACAGTCCTGAAGCTAATGAGCACAAAGAAATAAAGAAAAAGACTGAAATAGCAGCCGAGTACACATAAAAAAAAAAAAAACAACCCTCTGCAGCTATGAGCTACTCCATCATACGACTCCCGGGGGCTCCTTGCACACGCATGTGGAAAGCACCGAAACTACAGCAAACAAAACTGAGCGGCGAGCAGAGAGAGAGCGAGAGAGGGAACGTGACATGTTTCACTGCTACCAAAGGAAAGAAAAAAAAAACCCAACACAAACAAACAAACAAACATCGCCTCACTGCTGCTTCCTGTTCACTTCAAGGATGATACAAACAGCCCAACATTGATGTGACACGGATTCCTCCAAGTAATATGCGAACCGCACCCGAAGATAGAGGCGCATTTCCACTTTAGTGCCAAGGATGACACAACCTCTCGGTACAGAATGTACCATAATACGAGCGCGCGGCGGGCAAAATGCTTTACGCGGATGAGCTATAAATTCACCCCTGATTTGATGTGATGTGACAAAGTGGATGCTTATAAAGGAAGAATACTGCGACAGAACGCACAGAAAACAGTTTGTATTACATAACCGCGTATTATGGAGAAGTGCGCCCGTGTCTCCTATACTATGTCAAGGCACAGTTATGAAACGGGCATTAAAATGCAGGGCTCCAAACACAGACCGGGGGGGGGGGGGGGGGGGCTTGATCGCGGGGGGCG
>JASSRZ010000083.1:8529893-8552205 GCA_032164315.1 Malacoctenus gilli | reverse complement strand
CCCCCCCCCCCCCCCCCCCCCCCCCCCCCCCCCCCCCCCCCCCCCCCCCCCCCCCCCCCCCCCCCCCCCGGATCGCGGGGAGCGATCTGTATCAGCCCGACAGAAACGAGACCCCCACGGATCATCAGAGGCCCCGGCAATCCTCCTCCCTGTTCCACTCCAGGAGCGCCGGCCTTATCGCAGATTTACAGTTAAATGCCGATCAATGGGAGGCTGGGAGAGGTCCAACCGCCCCCCCCCAGATCAAAAATAAAACCAACAAAAAAAGGAGGACCCCCGCAGAACTCTCATTAAACACGAATCAACGTTTTTGATTTCTCTGGGAAATTCAAAACATCCTCTCGCGGAGGATCAACGCGTTCAATCGCTGTAATTATTTCCGTGCGGCCTTTTCGCCCCGAAGATTAGAGTGATGGATACAGGAGTGCATCATCCTCCTCCTCCTCCTCCTCCTCCTCCTCGCCTCCCTCCCTCCTTCCCTCATCCTGCAGGAGCTCAGTCTGTACCGCGGGAAGCCCTCAATTATTCATGGCCGAGGATGGTGGCTGGATCTTTAAGTCTCTATTAAAAGTGGAGGTCAAACAGAAAGCAGATTGAGCAGACTGAGTGCGGCGCGCAGTCAAGTGGAATCCGAGCAGAAGCAGTCCGACCTCTCTGCGTCTGAGTCCCGAACCCATCCTCTCCACTTTCCTCCCTTTTCGACCTTGAGGGCCCCGTCAGAGGTCGGCTGCGTCGTGTCGGAGCGCCGCGGCGCCCACCTCAGGGGAGCGATAAGGTCACAGAAACAAGTGGGTCATATATTCACGACAGCCTGATGACAACATGACTCAGTGGTTTCATGACCCGTGCACAGTAAACACACGGACGGGGCGGCGTGTTCGTTTTATTGAACACGCCACAACAGAAGACAGGGACCAGGTCAGAGTAATCAGAGTAGACGGGACAGGCAGCAAAGAACGAACCAATGAATTCCTTTCGAACTACAGTTTGGTAAAAAAAAAAAAAATAGGGGACGTTATCGCTGCTCGTCACACAGATTTCACATTCAGCAGGTGCTGTTTGTTTACATGGTTCATTTTACTTCTTTGTTTGAAACTTTGCCAGAAACGCCAATCTTTATATATCAATAATGAATAATGTTTAAACTCATGCAACAGACACTTTATCAGGCGAAACAATACGTAATGGTGATGGAAAAACACTGTGATTGTTGCAGTGTTGTAACTTTTACATTGGAATCAGGTTATGCTTTTGACTGGAGTCTCCTCCTGTCAGCGTTTCATCCAAGCGTCCTCGAGCTTTTCTCATTCAGAGCAAATTGGCTCCATTGTCTGAGAGCCACGAATGTCTGCAGAAACTATCCCCAAACAGTTATTGAGACATTTGAGCCACGGTGACCCTGGAACAGCTCCAAGCCACCGTTTTATTAAACGGGCCTCCCGGATGAGAGACGAAGTTTCATCTTGTGTTGTTTACTCGGCTTTCCAACCACGGCGGCACATACTGCAGAGGTGAAAGGTGCAAGCGCCTCAAAAGTATATTGCCGTGGCTCCTGACAGATCACGTAAGAGAAGAGGGCCCGAAATAACAGCAAAGGAGGGGGAGGATTTCTGGGAAGATTAGTGCAAATTAGGCTGAGCGGAGCGGAGAGGATCCCAGGGAGCACTTCGCCGGTGATTAGCGGAGAGCCGTCGCCGAGTCGAGGCTCCGAATACATTCGCTGGAATAACGCAGAAAGACTCGGCGAGAGCGTTCGGTATTAAGGAGAGGAGAAAGAGAGAGATAGAGAGAGAGAGAGAGAGAGAGAGAGAGAGAGAGAGAGAAAAGGTCTTCGGCTGTAAATCAGACGTGTTTGTAGTCAGGCTGCCCGCACGGCTTCTCGCTGGCTTGACGCCTTGCCGGCGCGTGATCCAGAAGTGACAGGATGACGCGTGGTTGCCACTTAGGAGAATGAGTTTTTGGCCCGCGCGCAAAGGCGTGGAAAAGGTGATCTTGTTAAAGTGGGAAGGACATCGCCGCGCTGATGATAAAGGTGAAAGGAACACATTTATAAGCGCTGCGCGGGAAAGTCGTAATTCGGGACGCCGACGGGCGATCGCTGGTGTCTGAGTTGTCGCCGCCTCGCTCAACAAATCATCGCGGAGTTGGAGGAGCAATTATTCTATGAAACTTTTGAGCTATAATCAAACAGTTTCAAGGAGCTTGGACCACTTCATTCTGCAAATATATTCCATTTATTTATGTTGTTTTTTGTTTATCTAGAGGTGGACGCACATTCGCCGATTTTTAAGAAAGTTCAGGTGAAAATCTTGATAAATATCCCCGAAATATCCAGTGTTTGTTTGTCCTTCTGCAGAGCTGCTTTCACAAAGTTTCTAATGAGCGAAATCAAACCGAGGGAGGAAGTTTTCGGAGGGTCCGCGCTGTGGGAGCCGTGGGCGGAGAGGCGGCGTGTGGTCGGGGTCAAACACCAGGCCGCCGGCTCTCCACCCGCGGCCGGCGGGCACCTGCTCGAACCAGCTGTCGCGGCCGCAGCGCCGTCCCCTCTTTCATTAGTAACCGGCAATAACAAGCGGCAATAAAGCCTCCCATTCACCGACACCTCAGCGCCGACTGAAACGCAGGAAAAACACCAGCTGCACGACTGTTTCTTTATCGACTTTGAGTGTGTTTTTTTTCCCACAGCGTGAGGAGAGAAGCGTTCTTGAACTGGAGTGATTTCCTTAAACGTCTGTAAAAGCTGCCGTAAGAGCATCACATCAATTATTGCCTCGCAGTAAAGACGAGTAATGAAACAGCAGCTGCGAACGCCGTCCAATCTCTTCAAAATGTGCTGGAAGGGCAATTCCGAAGCAATAAAAAATATGAGCTTGATTAATCTGAAATTCAATACCAATTACAATACCATTAAAAAGTCCTCTGGGGACTCAGTGATACTGTACTTCTCGGAAAAGCTGGCACGGGCGGCTGCGGAGAAAGATGAAATTGACTCAGTGATATATTGAGCACGGCACACTTGCTCTGCGCTCGCGGTGTAACAGAAGCAAACCAGACCGACGTAATAAAGCCGGGATCATGATTTATGCGTTATCTGCGGAACATTTGCAGCCGCTCGCATATAATTCAGGGCAAAAAACAATCTAATTTGGGGCTCGGAGAAGGAAGCCGCGGCACGTTCCCACATCTGTCAGATCGGCCTCTCGGTGTCACTTCATCGGGATAAAATCAATGTCGAAATGCAGAGCGGCCCTTTTTTCCTCTCCTAAATATGAGAAGATCAGAGAGAGAGAAAGAGAGAGAGAGAGTGTAACATGACTTCCAAGCCGCCTCCCTCCAGTCTCTCTCTCTCCATCTGACAGAGCCTTCCCCCAGAGCGTTTCCCCAGAGCCTCGGCTCAAACTGCAGAACCGCTCTGTGTGGCAACTGTTGAACAAAATGGACTCGCACAAGAAGGAGAGGAGAAATCCCAGAGGATGAAAAAAAAAAAGAGAGAGAGAGGAGGGGAAGAAAAATCAATGCCAGGAAGGGTTTTGAAATAGGTTGATTTGAGAGGAAGAGTTGAAAAAAAAAGGCTGAAGGAAAAAGGAGGGCAGAGAGGTGAGGGAGGAGGAGGAGGAGGAGGAGGAGGAGGAGGAGGAGGAGGAGGCTGGCTGAGCTGAGGCGAGAGGAAGCAGAGGAGCGTCGGAGGCGGCGTCCCGATGCTCGCACGCGGAGAGACGCTCACGTTGGCTGCACGTTCCGGGGTGTCAGAATGAAGCGCCTCCGTCTGGCTGCTTGCGGTGGGAGCCGCGTGCGCGCTCGCGAGAGAGACACGCAGCCTGCTAATGAGCTCGACTTGTTGTTTTGTCGACTGTTGTATCGAAACATTGCAAGCAGGAGACTGGGGCAGGAAGTTAACTGGAGCTGTCAGAAGCATCTCTCA
This sequence comes from Malacoctenus gilli, assembly GCA_032164315.1. NCBI lineage: Eukaryota > Metazoa > Chordata > Actinopteri > Blenniiformes > Labrisomidae > Malacoctenus > Malacoctenus gilli. Next base: position 8,548,283 of record JASSRZ010000083.1, on the reverse strand, counting down.
ATCTGGGTTAATTGCTCGGGGAGAGCGCCTCGTGATGATAATCAGACTTGTTTTTTTGTTTTTGTTTTTAATGCCTGTGTATTATTTCCTGAAATGCACCTGTTAATTGCTGGAGCTGGAGACGGCTCTCCTCTCATCCACTCGCGTTTCTCCGCAGCCTGCTGAAATTGCGCTCGTCTGGTTGTGCTTTCCCTCATTCCTCTCCGGCACGGATAATCAGCGCCTGTGATCTCTGGCGGCCCTGCAGTTTTGGTGGCAACTCGTCCAATCTGGCTGCGACTGTTGAGTCACACGCTCGCGCGGCTCCTCGTCACTTTTCTAGCTTCAGGAGTCTGCGGATCGTGCTCAGAGACCACGTGCCGACTCTGCTTTAAAGCTCAAATGTGACGGGGGGGGGAAAAGAAAAAGTTAGGCGCCTCCTTGAAATAAATCTCACTTGACACTCGCGGCGTTTAGGCTGGTGTGAGACTGCTTTTTTTTTGCCACAGTAGTATTCAGCAGGAAAGAAGCTCTGCTGTGAGAGACAAGTGTGAAAATGGACACGTCCTGGACAGAACGAGTGGTGATTGGTTGGGACGTGCCAGAAAAAAAGCTAATTGAAGGAAGAAATCTCCAGATTCATATAAACAGTGAAAATCTGTGTTCCAGAGGCTTGTGATGGCACGTGATTCTCATGAGTGAATTATTAATGTCTGAGCACCTGTGCGACTCGTCGTGCTGAATCTGCCCTAAATTCACAACAAAAACCTCTGAATCGTTGTAATTCTTTACAGCTTGTGTCTCAGTAAGCACTTTTTATGTTTTCAGGCAGATTCCTACAACAATGTAAGACGGATAACCCACGTTAGAAGACCTCAATCAACCTATTGTTCTTTGAAAGAACGAACCTGCGCACAGTGCTAAAAAGATTCATTTACGTCCAAAACAAGAGTTGTTGTTTTCTTTTTCAACAGTTTGAGGTGAGACAATGGGACCTTGGAAACCAGTGAAAGGGAAAGACAGTGTGTGCGTGCGTGCGCGCGCGTGTGTGTCTTGCGCGACTGTCCTTTGGAGAGAGCAACTTGGTTTAGTTCACTTTTAATTATCAACTGAAGCTTTGAATCTTTTCGTTCACTCTTGTGAGATTCTGCCGAATGGTTGATAAGATGTTTCACAAGGAAGAAGACGAACGTTCAGTCACCTCACAGTCAACACACAGAAAAGGAAACGTCACCTTCACAAGGTGGCAATTTGATGTTCTCGATGATCAGCTTATGCAGTCGACTCATATCTTATTCTATGAGACAGAAAATCTGCATTTGGAAGTCATTTTCAGCGTCTAAAATCAACAGTTTCCAGCCGGAAATGACAAACCCTGCTTCTGTCTCTGCCAGTCTGAAATCTACGACCCATCATAAAAGTTTACAAGAACTTTAACAGGATAAATCTGCCCCTGTTATCGCTGCAAACTGATCTACTGCCAACTGAGGTTTGGCAAACGTTCCCACGAGCTTTCCCTTAAATTTTCTCGGTCCCACGGAAGGCATCAGAAGGATTCGGAGCCGCGGAGACGTGGTGACAGCGTGGCGTCAGACAGGCCGCCGAGGGATGGAGTGGGGGGGGGGGGGCGCACTCACCAGGCCTGAGACTTCCTCCTGGGCACGCTCTGTCTTGTCCACTTGGAGTGAGGGGTCAGGTGGTAGATCAGCTGGCGGCAGATCTTGTTGGTGGACTTGAGCGACTCGGTTTCCTGCGGCACACAACGAAAGGCCAGTGAGGACGAAAGCGTCGATAAAGCGGCAGCCGGCGCAAGCGCCACGTGCTCCAGGAGTCACCGCCAACTTACGCAAAGACTTTAATTCACGGGCTTGTTTTATAAAAGGTCACACTGCTCCAGAGGAAAGGTCGTGCGTTTGTGTTGGACGTGTGATCTTTCCTGCTGTTGCGCTGCAAGTTGAAACCACATATGTTCTGATTTCTCACATATTTACAAAGCGATCCTTTCTTGTCCGACTTCAAACACTTTGTGCATCGACTCATTATTGCAGTTTCTCTCTCGCCTCCTTTTTCCTCCTCGCCCCCCCCCCACCTCCCTCACTTTCCCCTCCGCCGTTAAAGACTTTAAATGGAATGGGTTGCACTGAGCAGGGTAAATCTAATTAATGGTATAACAAGAAAACAAGAAAGAGGCAATGTGGCGAGAGAGGAGGAAAGACAGGGGCAATTTACCTTAAGGCGATTAACCATTGCGGCGGTAGCGGCGGCGGCTGCTGCTGCTGCTGCTGCTGCTGCCGCCACTTCCTTTCCTGAGCGACAAACAAACATGCCTCGTGCTTGGAAACACTCGCTGCTGCAGCTCCAGCCGCTTGGATGACTGAGCATGATGCTACCGCGGCGCATACTGATGTACGAGAGCGAAAGTATTCTTAGAAAACGTGCGGTCTGGAGGAAGCGACACAATCTGTGCAGGACTGGGACGCCATTGTTGGGCATTATCCACGCGTCTGTGAAGCGGAGTGCATCAGGAGGGGAACGTTGATTCAATTAACCATCTCCAACTGATGACCCGAGCTTCGGAACGTGCACAAACGACGTATTTATCAGCCTGTGCGGCGTCCTTGAGTGTAACGTGGGTGAACGTGAGTGTGTTGAAGGACGCCGGCCGCAGCAGCCGCAGCTGTCGGGCCGTCACTCCGGCCCGCTGCCTCTCTACATCCTCGTCACGTCTGACACAGTATCTGCCGGCGTTGGGTCGCGGGCCAGTCAGGAGAGCATCGCTGCCAGCCCCCCCCCCCCACCACCACCTCCTCCTGGGCTTTCCTCGCAAAACAGAGATAAGATTAAAGTTTTCTCGCTGGCGATTATCATCTGGACTCAAGGAGTAAAAAGTAGATCACAGTGACTTTATCTCCAGGCGGCCCGTCGCTTCCTGACGGAGATAACAACAGACTTTAAATAACTGTAATGGCCGCCGGGTCCCTGTTTTTACGGCCAGTCTGAGGAGCCTCGCGAGTGTTTTCGTCCTCATACCTCAGATTAAGATGTACTTTGAATTCTAACGGCTCTGATTTGTATGCCGCGCCGCGAGCAAACGAGGCCGACAGCCAGTCTGGATAAACCACCATTCAGTCCTGAAAGGAACCAGGACCATGTTTTCTTTTTCTTTTTAATTCACGCTTCTTGCGTCAATCAATTAGAAAGTCTGTACAGCTTACGCTCGTTTCTTGAGAATTACGGCGCCGCTTGATTTTGAGCCCGTAATTAATGAAGCCTAATTTAAACCTCGTCAGTCTGAGCGACTTTTTTTTTTTTGATGAGTCACCGTAATAATTTGAAAGAAGCGTTTGGTCTTTTCTGAATACTGAGCAGATAATCTTAACTTCATGGCTCATCTCTCAAATAAATGATGTTGTTTCTTATGAGGAAGTGGGAAGCGGGAAAGCTGCGGCCTCCACATCGGACAAAATACTTTTGTCAAAGTGGGAACTTCCAACTAAGAAAAAAGAGAATTTAAGAAAACATTTTGAGGATCAGCATCAATCAGTGATAAAATCTATTTGGTTTCAGCTTCATGGACATGAATGCTACTAACTAGTAAATGGGAATTTACCAACTGGTGGATTCTGAGTTTCCATTCTTCGAAACAGTAAATGTCCAAAATTTAGTTATATAAAAAACTGGGCATTCTGTGTTTGTTAAGGTTCACTTTGGGGCAGGTTGCTTTATAATGTGAAGGTTGGTGGTTGGACCCCCTCCCCCCACCCCACCCTCCATCTCGCTCCATCGTTGAGCTGAAACGTCCTTCAAGACACTGAACCTGAAGTTATTCCCAACGGCGTGTGATGAAGTGAAGCGTGCCGAGGCTGCTGAAGTGTTACAGAGTGGGGTATAGGTAAAGTCCGTCACCGTTCGTCTGCAGCGGAATCAAGGTTTGTTTTCTTCCTCCCTGCTCACTCTTTCACTCTTTTCCTTTCAGTCCCTATAATCAGTCTGAACTCCGTCCAGCCAGGGGTCCCAATACGAGTCCAGTCCAGCAGCATCGCCACCCGTCACTCACCAGACCTCCTCGCCCTCGCTGATGGTGCCAACGCCACCCTGCCACTGTCGAGCGCCTGTGCGCTCGGCAGTGGCTGCTGGTCCTCCTGACCTCCGCACGGTGGCTGCTGGGCACCTGTCCACGTTTTCCACAAGTGAAGCAGATTATCTCATGTACCTGCAGCCCCCCCGGAGCACGGCTGCAGACCATATTGTCTGCTCGCAGAGCACAGGACCTTGCAATGCCTCGGCTGGGGTCAGGCACTGACCCGAGGCCCCCCCGAGGCCCCCCCGGGGGCCCTGCGCTCGCACACTAATACTCAGACACCTCAGATGCAATCCTCCGTTCTGTCTCGCTCCTGACTTTGTGTTTACACAGCGCAAGCTGACAGTTCATTGTGGCCACAACGGCATGACAATAAACACGACACGTGCACTTAAGCACGGCTAATGTGTGCTGACATGTTGCAGCTTGCTTCTGTCTGGACTGCAGAACTTGCTCTTATGCTGCTGTTTTTTTCTGCTGAGAATTAGTGGAACAGGAACATCGAACTGGGGCATTCGAGATGATCTTTGACTCGTTTTTCTTTACCCTCTTTGGACACTGCAGATCCCGGGCGAGGCTCAGCAGCAGCTCGTGCGAGATGGGGTCCACCAGGTTGAGAAAAGCGGCGTTCTTGTACAAAATGTCGTTGAGCGACGTCCCCTGAAGTCCCAGGTCCTGAGAGCAGGAGAGAGCGAGACACCCAGTCAAACACACGCCGCACAAGTTCACAATTCTGAACGATGAAGGTTTCCGCACACTTAATATTCTTCTGACATTTAATGAATCGTTTGGTGGAAACAGATTGCCAGTATTTATAAGCTCTGTTCATTATCCCCCCTTTTCATCTCCCCGTCTTATCAGGCTGTGAGATGATAAGGGTTTGCCATAGGAGTTGTGTGGGAACACCCTGCGCAGTTGATTAGCAGTGGGGGCGGCGTCTTCGCGTGTTCTTGTGTGAATGTGCGTGCGCGCTTGAACACGTGCGTGTGTAGAGTGGAAAGGAAGTAGAGATAACAGCAGCACTTGTTCTAAATTGCAGTTTCTGCATCTGCTGAAGGAAACAAAACGTTCTTGTTCCTCATCTCGTTTGCAGGTCTGCGGTCCCACATGGCCTCTTTTAATTCTTACAGTCACAAAGACAGAAAACAATGTTTCTGATCCTAAATGCACTTCAACTCTTTCACTTCAAAGTTCCCACATAAAAGACGCACGTGCATAAACAGTTCGATTTCACCACGAACCAGGACTCGCCTCCTGCTGATATTTACGCCGCCCCCAAACTGTTTCTATTTGCAGTGACAATGTAAATATATCGAAGTGGCATCTTCAGTTGATGCCTCCAGTGCTGACGTGTCATTACCAGCCAGTGTCTGTGAGGTAATGTTACCAGACACATCAAATAGCCCCACCGCGCCCGTGTGTGTGTGTGTGTGTGTGTGTGTGTGTGTGTGTGTGTGTGTGTGTGTGTGTGCGCGCGCGTGTGTGCGTGTGGCACCTCCCGCCTTTTCCAGAGGGGCAATGCTGACACACTCGCGTGCACACACGCGACAAACTTGATTAAAAAAAGCCACAACAAACAGCGGGGAGGATGTGACGCCGAGCGGAGTCGGCAAACGATCAAGCGTGGGAGTGAGTGCGAGAAAAAGAGTCAAAAGGAAATCTCTAATTTGTTTAGCTGCAAAGCTGCGTCGTTTCTTCTCAGATCCATACATGGATCGGGGAATCAATGCCAATTCAAAAGGCGACTCCCTGCACTCGCGTCCACTGTTGGCATTGACGTAACTATTTTCCAGAAAAACAGGGAACACAGGCTCTCGTTCACGGCGACGCCGGCGGTTTTTCTGGTACATCTCGGAGCTGTGCAGCTGAGGAACAAACACTGTCAGCTCTGTAGCGACTCAAAGGCTTTTATTTTTTATCCAAGTTGCAGGTTGGTGGTTGAAGCCGTGTAAAACGCGCTCTGAATGCACTGACAGCCTGAACACTTTGGGGCACAGTGGAAGCAAAGAGGAAAAGTCCCATCAGCACTTTTCCCTCCTCCAGCTCCGAGTTGATTTATTACAGTAGAGCTGTGTGGGATTCCCTGACGCGGGGCTCTCCTCCATAAACCTCATTAACTGCAGACAGAGGATGCCGTCACGTGTGTCCACGAGAGGAAGCGTGAAGCGTTTGGAGGGACTTTAAATTCATCCTCGCGTGCGCTAAGCATGTGGAGAAAATCCCGCGGGTCCTTGAAAGGAGCCGCTTTCTTTGACGACACCAAAAAAGATCCATTAAAGATCCAAACAGTGCGAGTTAATTTGACTGATTTCCAATCGAGAGGAGCGTGAAATGTTCTGATGTTTGTCGGCGCGGCCTGTTGTGTTCATGTCTTCAGATCCCGCCGCAAATGTCCTCGCGAAAGCTGCATGTCTAATCTGACGTCGGCTTCATGGCAAAAGAGAAGAAGAAAAACCACTCCGAATAAGAGGATGAGCTGCGACCCGCAGAACATCGGCCCACACACGCAGTTCATTAGAATCCAATTAGATACTCTGCAGACTGCGACACATCCAGACCAACAGTGCTTCTATTTCCGAGGAACACGCATGAACGCAGCTGACGGGTGAGACGCCGTCTCCAGTCCTTCAGTTTCACTTCCTCCTTTGGACCACTGAACCAAAGAGTCATCATCAGTCGACTGACATCTTGTTGTGACTCTTTATGCAAACATATCGATTATACAGTGAAAACAACAGAGCTGTCCAATAAAAGATTTAATGTTTTAAAGGGACACGAAAAGAGTCGATGGGACAAAGGTTAGTGACAATTTCTGAGGCCATTGCGTCCTGTTGCTCGTGCGACAGGACAAACATTAACACTCTGTCACACGAGTCAATGGCATCACACGATTTAACGGCATCTTTGTCCGCACAATAAACCTCTGTCTGATCTTTGGCTCATAAATAATCGGCGTTTAACCGAAATGTGATTTGCTGTGTACAGAAAGTGAGACAAAGTGTCCCTTCATTGACTTTATAAAGGACGAGTAACTGACCGACGTGACTTTTCATTACATTTATGCTGCAGATCCCCCCCAAAAATTGTGAAGTCCATCTCACTTAAAATCATTTTGGGAAACACAATTATTCACGTTTGGCAGTGAGAACAAAACCCCTAATGTAGTAGAAATGTGGGGCTGCAGTTGGCATTGATCAGTGTACAAACGTGAACAGAGCGGAAACTGGATTTTTACGACATTACCCTGACATCACTTCTTTCATAGCGTCAAAATCAACATGTTTTCACAACATTTTCTGCTTCGTTGTGACTTCTATACCTGCCGGGACCGAGCTGATGATTGCCAAAGCTTTGGGTTCACATCAGAGCTCTTCTTTTCGCTTCCTGTCCTTCACTCTCGATGTTGGTTCTCTTTATTCGTCGTTATGAGAGGCCTGATAACGTCGCCCCCAGTATACAGAGGAAACAGGTGGAGCTGAATTAAAGTAAGTAAATTGCATGATGTGACAACTAATCTTTGACTTGGAAAGGCCTTCGCTTACAAGAGAGAGCACTTTAATTAGTGCTTTCTCCATTGCTGCACATCAGTTACTGGCTGTACATGCTGCAGAGTGTAATTGATACGCGTATTTGCTGATTCTTTGTTTACTAATGAATATCTAGAAGATCCCAAACTAATTAACTTAATGGCCCAGAAGGCAGATCGGTGATGGAGATGGAGCTGGCGGGCCGGTGTTACTGGTTCCTCTTTGTAATGACTTCCTCATTGTGAGAGAAACATGTTCCAGCATCCATCATCTCAAGGTGATTATCTCCAAATCCATCCGTCCCTGAGAGGAAAAAGCTGCTTTACTGCAGGAGAAAGAACAACAACAGGAGATCTACTGCCAGTTTTTTTTCCTTCCTCTCCCAGTCTTGAAGTATTATTAGTCAGACACTTGGCTTCAGCCCCAACAACGTAGCAGCGCTCCGGCTTCACCTCGCTGAGCGATGGAGAGCGAGAGAGAGCGAGCGAGCGCGTTCATGCTTCGTGAGCAGTTTAAATGCCGAGCGGCGGAGAAACGCTGCCCGTGCTCACGACCAACAAAATCTGCATGTTGATCTTTCAAACCCTGCTTGGAAAAAAAAAAAAGGGACAGAACGTACAAGACGGGAGTGACTTCGGGGCCGCTTTATTAAACACGGACACTTTGAAGTCTTAAAGGAAGCCTGAGCATGAGTCACATCCCTTCTGCTTCAAACAAATGTGAATATAGCTCCACCATGAAGACTGGAGCCATCCCACACCTATTCTGCTGGAGGAGAGAAAGAGAGAGAGGGGGGGGGGGGGATACCCACAGACTTCTCCCAGCTCCCCATCAGCATTGTTTCCCGCTTTAATCTGCACACATCTGTATAATTTATTCCGCGGCAGCATGCAGATGGGCAGGGAGTTCTCCTGACAGGGGGGCCCTCTTGATCAAAACTGCTTTTGTCTGAACTTGAGAACTGTTCTGCTTTGATCAGTGCACAGCTACCAGAAGGCGGTGGAAAGCTCAAGCTGAGCTCAGAGAACTCTGTCTCCCACCGCCGCCGCCACCGCCGCCGCCACCGTTCCTGTAGTTTGGATAAATCTTCACAAAGTGAGGATTAAACTTGTGAAGGTGTTACACAAGAACGTGTTCCAGATAAGGCAGAGAAACCCTCGCCGTACCTACAGTTCGTAGCCGCCGAGCTGTGAACGAGAGGTGTCTGCAGGGTGCCGCGCACCGCGCGCAGATTAGAGCTGCTGAACAATACCGCATTACAGCACCAATTGAGTTTGAATAAACTGCTTCTTCATGTGTGGATTTCCCTATTTTGCAATCTTGCACATGTATTTTTTTAAGCCTCCGACACAGAAGCAAAGGATTCCAGCAATTCACTTAAAAACCTCCATCATGAAAAGGATTGGAATGTCATTAGTTTTATTATCAAGGGGTATTTCCTGCCTTTCTTTCCCTTTGAAGTGTCTCCATATATTTTAACCTCCCATCACACTGGTGTGATCTCAAAAACGCAGCACGACTTGTGTCCAGTCCCTTTGCAAGAGAAAAATAAACAGGTGGTCGATTTCGAGCAGCATTCCACCGAAAAGAGAAATGTTCTCTGAGCGATTCGACAAAAGACTCAGCCTACGGTGTCTTTGGCATACTCGCTGTGTCAGTGTGACCTCCCGCGACTGACTAACATTTAACTGCAAAGAGGAGAAGAATGCAAGTACTTAACTTGACAAAAAAAAGAGAAGAAAGTCATCAACACCCTGACACCTGCAGAGGAATGTGGCTGCGAGCTGCTGGTGGGAGGGTGATCGAGCTTCTGTGATACCACTCAGTGAGCGCCGCGGTAGAGAAGATTCAAAACAAGTCAACTGTTGCATCACTTGTTTGGATTGGGAATGGTGGACAGCACAAGGTCTATCTTCTATACTTTATGTAGCGGTTTGCAGGAGAGGGAAGGCAGAGCGTGTCCTGTACGGGTCACCTGTTCATCCTTGGGCACAATCACACTACAGACCATATAAAGTCACCAGTCAGCCTCATGTGCATGTTTTTTTGTAGCGTGGCAGAAAAACAGACAATCCAGAGAAAGGACGCTCTCCCTGTGAGATGACAGGATAAACACGACCCAAATGCAGACTCAAATTCTCGTCTTAGGAAACATGAAACGAATCAAATTTCAAGCACATGAAGAGCGCAAACCTTCGTCTGTAATCCTTTCATGTTACAACTTTGCAAACCTGCCTCTTTTGAAAAGGCCACACGACCTAATAACCCTAAAATGTCCATTTCTTTTATTATTTTAAACCACATCATGACCCGAACACCACTGGAATCTAACCAGCTGCTCCTTGCACATCCCTCCACACATCCTGTAACATTCACCCACATCCGTGAAGGACTTTCAGAGTGAGGAAGCAAACAAACAAAAAAAGCAAACAAACATAGCCTCCTTCTCGAGGTCCTTTAAAAATGCACAATAAAATGTTGTTTTAAGTGGGGCAGAGCAGCAACTGGCAAAGTCAATATGGCACATTTATTCGTTCAACAACAAAGTTTCCCGTGCAGTCATAAACTTGAACACTGCAGAGAGGAGGAACAAACGGGTCCGGTACCTTCCGGAGCACTTTGAGCACCTCGGCCGCCTGCTCGTTCTTGTGCTCCCGCAGGAGCCTCTGGATGTCGCGGACCCACGCCACCCGCCTGACATACGGGCTGTGGTTGGTTTTGCGCAGCATCCCCGGGAGCTTGTCGGACTTGAGCATCAGGGAGGTAAACAAGAAGTCCCCCCCGCTCCTGGCGCCGCTCCGCTCGCCCTCCGCGGCCGCATCGCCCCGCTGCCGTCTCCTCTTGGACAATTTGCTCTCCAGGTCGAGACTTCTCTGTCTGGTCAACTTCGAACCCATCATCACTTGTGAGCGGACGCAGTCGGTGGCGGGAGTGGCGGCGCTGGGAGGGATTTGTCAACACGCAGCCAAAACATCACCTTCAACTTGCAAGCGAGAGGAGCCGAAATGTGTAAGAGAAAAAAAGAAGAAGGGACAAAAAAGCCCAGTGATGTTAGAAAGTTTCAGAGGCGCTCAGAGGGAAGGAAACACCTGCAGGACGACGTGCGCCCGTCCGGCTGTGGTCGTCGTCCCCCGCCTGCATCCGTCCATGCACTGCCTGAGCACTCGGGCATCCTCCGCTGTACTCGGAGCTGCGCTCCTCTCAGCCAATCAGAGGCGGCCGTGCTGCGCAGCTTGAGAGTGAGACCCGTGTGGGGGAACCGTTCCCGGCGAGGCTTCCTCCCTCCCTCCCTCCCGACTCCTCATCGCAGACGCAGCCTGTTTATTTCGCAATCGAGCAGAAAGTCGACTTGTTTAATCCTGTTACGGCAACTAATCCCCTCAGATCGAGGCAGCGTCGGCGCACTGTTGCATCTCTGTGTGATTACCAGAGCAGGAAACAGGAAAGAGCTCCGACAATGTCAACTTGGGTACTGTCATACATGCGACTCAGTTACGAGTAAACAAACTCAGAAATAGCCAATAATAAGCTACAAAATACTTTTCACCAAATAGCTTCGTTACAAAGATGTTTATTTCATTGGACACCTGCTCTGAAACCTGTTTATAAAACAAAGCTTTTTTTTCTTAATCCTATTTTTAAGTTATGCCAAAATTTTCAATATTTCAATTTGAACGAGCTTAGTGATGTTTTAACTGGGATGCAGTTCATCGGCCAGCAGTGCAGTGATGCAGAGATTTTGTTTATGTTCGAAAAAACAAACAGTCAAAGTAAAGTTCAAGCTTTTGCGTCAGAAAACAGGATCTGCGTGTTTGGGTGGGACCGTGAACGCCGAGACTCCAGGACAGAAGGTGGCAGTAATGCACCAAGAAGTTGTTTGTCAAGGTCAAATAAACGTGGAAGAAAAAGAAAACAGAGCAATAAGACAACATAATAAGTTTTACATGAATGAAAAACAAATCCCTCCTAAAAACAAAGAGTCTTGACAGCAAATTGCATTTAAAATTGAGATAATTGGTTTGAAAAAGTCTCTCAAAAATCTGTCAGAAACACACAAACGAGCCAGTCGATTTTATTTCTTCCAACTCGCCGGAACAACAGCGAAAGTTGTAAACATTCCAGATGCTGGTTTGCACTGATTCACCGAACCTCCCAACAAAATATTGAGGAAGAATTTGCACCATGAGTCTCCAAAGTAACCCTGCTTCCTCTGGCTGCCTGTAAAGTAGATTCCCTGCAGTGCCACGAGTGGAGTTCTTCAGTAATGGAGAGGAAAGATAAATTAGAGCCAAATCTTTCAAACGCAAACTTGCTGTCAGTCTTGTATAATTCATGAGCGTTGGTCAGAGGCAGCCAGGGGGGCTTGCAGCTCTCCCACTCCACCAAAGACAACGCATAGTAATGGGATGTCCCACCTCTGATTCCACACGTCAAGCCTCCAATGGACTAATGTGCCTGCGAGGAGAGTCCAGCGGTGGCTGGTGAATCCCAGTCTTACTGCGGCAGAGGCCTAATGGCTCCTGGTGGATCTTTGTGGATTTCGGGGTTTTTGCTGCTTACCTCCGTCTCTCGGTAACGATCTCATGGATTCGGTGTCCTCTGATCAGACATGTTTTCTTTCTGTGCGAGGCTCCGGTTTCTACCCAGCATCTCAATGAGGGAGTTTTGCACCTTGCACCAAACCTACAAGATCCTCTGCAGCGCAGCCTCCGTTTCTGGCCTCCTGGGAACTGAAACTCCGGCTAAGGTTCCCCCCCTGGTTGGCAAAACTCTCTGAACTGCCCTCTTGGGTGGAAAACAATGCTGAGCTGCCCCCTCAGCTGGTTGAAACATGATAAACTGTCTTCTTGGGAGACACAAACATGCACCGATGTCCTCTGCTAGAGTGTCCTCAGCTAAAGACACCCCCGCCCTTTGAAAAGTCTCTGCACGCCTCCCCGAACAGCACAACCTGTTGGCTTTCGTCGCTGAGACCTGGCACTCGATCAGACAGAAATCACCATCAGACGCGGCTACTTTGTTTTTATTTCCTCTGTGACTGAAGACGGACATTTGCTGCCATGGCAGGCTTTATTGCGGCGGGATGCTTCAGATCGAGCCTGGATGAGAAGGAGGGAGTCTCTCGGTGAGCTCTGCCTGTCCGCGGCCCACCTCACCTTTTATCTACTCGGGTTTTCTCCAAACAGATGCGGAGAGCTTTCGATTGCGGTGCTGCGGGAGGTGTCGGGGTTCACTGCCAGAGGCCCCCTCCGCAGCATGGGAGCAGGAATGTTTAATTATCTTCAGTGCTTGTTCTCCCTCTGTTCTGCTTCACGCTCGGTGAATGACGCTGCCTTCGCTCGGCGGTTTACGAGACATTTACGGCCATTTAAATTCAAGGAGAATCATGGGACCCTGTGTGACGACACTTGTGGCTGAACGCTTCTTTTCCTGCCCCATCAGGAGGATTCAGAGAGAGCAAACGTCTGAATCTTCAAGGTGGCTCCAGAGACGGACACACCTGCAGCCTGAGGTCAGAGTTATTTGTTCTCGAGGCTTCGCCTGCACTGGGGTTGTCATGTTTACGATTGCACGTTTTGAGGAAAACAAAAGACACTTTTCAGTCTCAAAAGCCCAAAAAGGAAACAGCCAACAGCTCTTATTTTGAAGGTTTCTGCTTTCCTGTCTTCTTTTTTTTTAAAAACATGTTGGCTTCACTGTAACGTTTCAGAGGTGGTCCGCAGCTTTTCAGCAGACTCGAGGGAAGAAAGCTTGGCAATCATTGGCCCAAAACATCCCGTCTAACGTGTAGGAACTGATACACAGAGCAGCGTCACCGCTTGCTCGCTTTCTGTGAATCATTTCCATTCGGCCGGCGTTTGGCCAGTGAAGCATTTGACTCAACCAGCTTCCAAGAAACCCTTTGTTTCACCCAAAAAAAATCACCAAACGGAGTGAACTTTATGAGTCAAAAATTGATTAAAGAAAAATGAGATGATGATTCAATGCCATAAAAACTAATTAAAGGTACTTCTGTAAAATACAAATTCACTCACAAACTTCAAAAAATATCAACGCACAAAACTAAAATGTAACTGCAACTTCAGTAAATTCAGTCCGTCATCAGTCAGGGGCAGCCTGAGTGTGAATCTGCACTGCTGTTCATGAGAAAAAGCCTTATCTACTCGCCGTCTATTGAACTCCATTGTGTCAGGTGCTGGTGCACATGTGACTGTGTGCTTTTTCCTCCGCACTTTTCGAACACGGCAGAGACAAACCAGGGATATTTAGTGCAGCTCCAAAGGCTGCAGCTGTGAGAACACAAACATCAACTGTTGGTGTTGTCACAGCTGGAACGAAGAGTCCAACGAAGGAGCGAAATGATGCAATCACTTCAAATTAGGGCTCCATCTCGAACTGGGTGTCATTATGGATTTTGGAGGTGGAAATATTTGGTTTGTTGAGCGTGTAAAGCATCAGTTTATTTCCACCTGATGAAATAAAAGCCCTGTTAGTGAGGGGACAATCACAGGCTGCTTTTCTGTCTCCGCATCAGATCTTCTGGGTTTTTCCTCTGTGTCTGGACCCCTGCTCCTCCTCCTCCTCCTCCTCCTCCTCCTCCTCCTCATGCATCTTCAGACCATCTGGAACACAGATAATTTAGCTTTTTCTAGCACCTTGTTGTTTTATTTTTAATTTCCAAGGCGTTCTCACTCGAAGCATCGAACAGGTGGAGCTCCGGATGAGGGTGTGGATGCGCGCGTCTGGGGAGGATCCTTTCCAGAGCGGGCTGCAAGTTGGTGGGAGTCGTTCCTCCCTCGTTGGCCACATGGCGAGACCACTGTGTCAGAGTTGAGGAGGTCCTCTGCCCTGTCCCTGTTGCTCTCCACCTATTGGCCTGGCTGCTTATTTAACTGACCCCTCCGGTCCGGCCCTGCGGTCCTCCACAGTGTCCCCCCGCAGTCTGCTCATCTCTCCGCCCCTCATGGCAGATGTGATCTTCTCCCTCGCAGCCCCGAAAGCCTTCGTTTTCCCGGTGAGGAGGCACTTTAATTTCAAACTTCAATATCAAACGTTCCTTTTCTTGTCATTTTTGAAAAATTTTTATAAGCCTTCATCCAAAAATCAAAATTAGACTTCGAGCTGCGTCGCGTCGGAGCCGTGAAACAGGGCCCGACTTTATCGTTTGTGAAAGTGCTGATTGCTGCGAGTCAAATGAACCAGCAGCAGAGCCAGGCTACTGCTGGTTAATCTTTCTCACTGATAACTTTGAGTTTTCCTGCAGATAAAGAACCTTTCATCAGGTGGACTGTTTCTCCCTCCTCGTCTCACGGCCTCGCTGCTGCTCTGTGAATAGCAGACACAGGCTGAGGACGCCGCGAATGAGCGTCACCTCTGGGTTCTCTCGACGGCGTCCGCCCAATTAGTAACAAAAGTTAGGGCCTTTATGGCGGGATGGGTTAAAGTTTAATGGCTTTATGAGAGTTAAATATTCGAGAAGTGCTGTAACTCTCTCACCTGTCGCACTCCGCAGACGCTCAGTGAACAGCCTGCTGCCGAGGCCCTCGGAGGAATCAAGGTAAGGCAGACCAACCTTTTTGCATGCGTGGGAAGGTAAACGGTGGAGTTTCAGTCCGCCGCCCAACGCGGGGGATTGGATTCAGATCCTTCCATGGGTCGTTTCGTCCCGATATTCTTTCATTCGAACTTCAGGGAAATTTTTTTTGATTGTACTTGAAAAGCTGATGGCAAATATGTGTAAGTGATTTGTGCTCAGTGTCTCTTGTGGTTGTGCGCGAGTGAATCGATGCCCTTTTTTTCCCCCGTTACATAATCGAGTTTCGTTGCATTGACAGAGCGAGGAATCAGCTCGACAGTCGGCTTCAGGGTTTGGAGGTAATATTAAGCTTTAAAAAAACCCTGCAGATCCATTTTTTTTTGGTCTTTTGTTTTATTGGCTGCAGAAAGCAGAGGAAGCGGGAGTGCGCTGAGTGCCTCAAAGTCATCTCATTTCACATATTCTGCATTCGGATGCATGATTCAGACCACTTCACTCTGTCAGAACAATAACTTTGAGGTTTTATTGGTCCCAAAATCCTTCCGTTCCCTATATAGGCTCAGTTGTTTTGCTGGAATGGTGTGAATGCGCTCATTTATTCCATCGTCAGTGACGAGATAAATGTTTGTTCTCAAATCCTTCGGTCTCTCGGGGAGTATTATGGTAAGAATCATCAGAGAGGAGCAAGAGTTGTGTTGGAGCCTAAAGTTTTAGGTTTTGACAGATGCTAAACAACTAAATTCATTCATCAAATTATGGTAAAAGTGAAGGGAAAAAACCTAATTTCAGGGTTGCAAAGGTTTTACTATCTTGATCTTTTTGATGCCCTCCTCATTGTTGCGGTTTTTTAAATCATTTTTCTTCTTCTGTTCATCGTCCAAACGTTCCAGAGCGCAGCGAAGACATTGTTTCATGATGAAGCAGCGTGTTAACGGGCACCCTGGAGCTATTGGTTTCTCTCTGCAGTTTGTCTCTGCCGGCGGCGTCTTTAATGCAATCAGCCTCATAAAACCAGCTGCTGAATCTCAGTCTGCGAGAATGTTGAGAGCACAACAGGTTGAAAGAGAGTCATTCTGACTTGCTGCGATTTTACAGAGAGCGACCTTCACCTGGATCATGCTTTTTCAGACCAAGCGCTGTGACCACATGAAAATAACCCAGCAGGATATCTGTGTATATGTAACTAATCTGACACACCTCAGTCCAGGATTTTCAGGCGCTTAAGTGAGTCCTCCGGGAGAGGCGGGGCAGGGACATTGCAGCGAAGACAATTTGGGAACAAATTATAGTTATTTTCCCTCATGTTGGCACACGTTGTCACAGAACACAAAGACACAAGTTCCCAGCATTAACCTGAGAGTAGCACATGTCCTTTCTCCTTGGTCACTGTGAGGACACTGACACCTGAGCGCACAGCCGTCGAATGCTGCAACGCTGGATTTAATTGGTAGGCATCGACTTGTAACGTCGGCTTTTGTCAATTTCCCTCAAGTGCAGCGACGATTGAATTATGACACGTTTCATCGCTTTAATCTCGTGGTTTCGGTTTGAGTTTCTTGGACTGCAGAGCGACGTATCATGTTGTTAAACAGTACACAGCAGTGGAGGTAGGCAGTCTAACGTGGTGTGTGTTTGTGTCTTGTTTGTGGTTTGAAAGGTTTTCGCCTTCTTCTTTTTATCCATCAGGTCCAGGTCCTTAATCACCTCTGAACCGTGAAACTACCAAAATGGCCAAGAAGATGATCATTCTGGCGCTGGCGCTGCTGCTGGTCGCATGTCTCGCCATTTTTCTGGGCGTCTTCTTTGGCACCGGTGACCAGCACCAGCAGGTGCACTGGAAGGCGGCCGTGGCAGCGGACGCTGGGCCGTGTTCAGAGGTCGGCAGGTGAGCGCTCGTTTACGTAGGTTTAGGCGCACGCGAACGTACGGGCCTCTGGCGACCTCGAGCCTAAAGCGAGGCTCGCAAAGCAGGATCACACACACATGCGAGCACACAAATTCAGCACAAAAACCCGCTTTATTTATTCCTGTCTCTGCCTACACAGAGTCTTAAGATCTTAGGTGCGCAAACAAATCTCTCCTCTTTCCTTCCTCATGTGTGTTTGTATCGTTTTCCACCACAGAGACATGCTGCAGAAAGGAGGCTCTGCGGTGGATGCAGCTATAGCTGCCTTATTGTGCGTCGGATTAGTGAACGCTCACAGCATGGGCATCGGAGGAGGGGCTTTCTTCACCATCTACAATGCAAAAACAGGTGCGCTGCTCTCTGACTTTCACCCAACAGCGGCACAAACTCGCGCGGCGTTCTGACCTTCAGGTCCTAAACGCAGCATCTGTTCGGGGGATCTCCCCGCAGGTGTGCTGGAGACCATCAACGCCAGGGAGACGGCGCCTCGCAACGCGTCGGAGAACATGTTTCGGAACAGTACAGAGTTATCTCAGCGAGGTAATGTTCAACCTGCGTTATCAGACATGGAAATGAGCTTCAGGAAGCCACCGGCGGGGTGAAGGAGATGACCTTGTAACACAAACAGACAAGCAACACAGACCGACACAAACATCATGACAACGACGACGCTTTGTTTGACTGGTCACTGCATTCTGCAGGGGGGCTTTCCATTGCCGTGCCAGGGGAGATCCGGGGTTACGAGAAGGCCCACCAGCGACATGGAAAACTGCCCTGGAAAGACTTGTTTGCGCCGAGCATCGAAATGGCTGAGAAAGGGTTTCCTCTGGGCAGAGCGCTGGCCTCTGCCTTGTCCAGACACAGGACCACCATCCTGAACGACACCGCCCTGTGGTGAGGAGGAGCCCCCGGTCCTCGGCCACGACTTTCACAGCAAAGAGCAGACCGCTTGAACGATGAATTGCTCTCATTTTCTCTCAGTGAGGTGTTTTGTGGGAAAGACGGCGACGTCCTCCAAGAGAATGAAATCATCACGTTCCCCAAGCTGGCAGAAACGTACAGGAAGATAGCAGAGGAGGGACCGGACGCTTTCTATAAAGGTCAACTGGCTCAGAACCTGGTGGCGGACATTCAGGCAGCAGGTACAACTTCTACCATCGAAACCCATCATGTTCATGTGGTTCATTTTGCATAATGGAGACTCAGAGCGACTGTTTTAGACCCACAACAGCTCATTTCAGCTTCTGATTTTAATATATAAACACAGTCTTTAGCTCTCTCTCTCTATATGTGTGTGTGTGTGTGTGTGTGTGTGTGTGTGTGTGTGTGTGTGTGTGTGTGTGTGTGTGTGTGTGTGTGT
>JASSRZ010000083.1:8513366-8529437 GCA_032164315.1 Malacoctenus gilli | reverse complement strand
TGTGTGTGTGTGTGTGTGTGTGTGTGTGTGTGTGTGTGTGTGTGTGTGTGTGTGTGTGTGTGTGTGTGTGCGCTCACTCTGCCCTGCATGAGTAATTTCTAGGTTGAGGAGAATCGGTGTTCGCAGTGTTTGTCAATCCGTGTCTTCCATGTTTAGGCGGCATCATCACAATGGAGGATCTGGAGGATTATGAGGCCGTCTTGGATGAGAAGCCTCTCAGGGTGAATGTGGGGGAGTACGCCGTGGCTGTTCCCAGTGCCCCCGCCAGCGGCCCTGTGCTCACGCTGATATTAAACATCTTGAATGGTAAGCCTTGATGCCTTGTCCAAAAAAGCATCCCGAGTGGGAGAGAATGCGCTTTAATGTGAGCTGCCTTCCGCTGTGCCAGTCACTCGCGCACGAAGGACCCGGTGTTGATCCGCCAAATTCACTCCTAAAATAAAAAAGGCCTTTTTGGATCAATGTTTCCTAAGTGCAGCTCCAACAGGATGGCGGCGAACATAATTCACGAAACCAAACCGACAAAACCTGAAACGAAGCATCTGGTTTGTTACCGCCAAATAAACTCATCAGCTTCTTTGCAGACGATGACTTGTTGAGCGGTAACAGATGGCGCCTCCAAAACACCACACAATGCAAAGCTACTGAAGCAATTTGAAGGAGGAGCTGAGCCCTGTCTAAGAACAGAGTGGAAACCACGAGGGAGGCCGGCTGTAATCCTGACAGCCGGGCTTTTGTTTTATTGAAGTAATTAAGATCCAACGACAATTGCCGTCCACGCCTTCACGGCCAAGATGCTCCAAGTCCGATCGCAGAACTCGATGAAGACGTCGCTCATCGAGTCCTCCCGCCCCTCCCGTGCCATCGCGCAGCCATTTATCTCCTCCGTGTGCATCACCTGTCGGATCCTCTCCGTCTGTTTGCTTGTCATCGACTTGAACGCGCGCCGTGAAATCCAAACCGCTGGGCTGTGAAGCCGCTGTCTCGCTGCCTCAGCTGCGCCTCAGTACAGTGACTGTGCGTCTGCCTCAGAGGATTAGACGAGAAACTTCCTTCGAAAGTAATTAATCTCCTCAAACCTTTCCTCTTCCTCTGACTGGCCGCCCACTCGCTGAGCCCCCCTCCCCTCCCCCTCACACACGAACACTAATCTCCCCAATTTACCTCTAATTGGACACAGTTGAACGGCTGTGTGACGCGAAGTGCACATTTTAGGCAGCGGCGTGGACGTCCGTCCTGCTGATTTACCGTGACGGCTGTCTGTGGCCGACAGCTGAAGCCCATCGCAGCGAGACCCTCAGGGTTCCCTCAGGCGACCTGCCGCCTCCCCCTGTGAGCGTCGTGGTCACAAATTCCACGAAAATTCCCAATTAAGTCCGTTTTATCCTTGGGTTTCTCCTTCCTCAAAGATTTGTTTGATAAACGTTGACGCTGCGGCTCATTAAACAGCTCGCTGATGTTTGTCGTGTTCTATAAAGGGTACAACTTCTCCAAAGATAGCGTCTCCACCACCGATAAGAGGATCCTGACCTACCATCGCATTTTGGAGGCCTATCGCTTCGCTTATGCAAAGAGGACCTTGCTTGGAGATCCAGCGTACCTCAACCTCACCAGCGTAAGTTCAGCGCCTCTCCTGCAACACAAAGGAGCTGAGATTTTAACGCTCAAAGGCAAAGGTTTTCAGATCATTTCCCAGGTTTCAGCAAAAAAGTTTTCCAACTATGACTCGCAGAACATTAGCATTGGAGCTTCGCGGCAAAATATTGAAACCTGAGGCCACCAATTTGTATCACTTTGTATGAGCACAAAAAGGCTGTTGAGGAGGACCCGCCTGTTCCTGCTGTGCTGGACAGAATGTCCCTCTTTACCTCTGAAGTCTCGATCAGCAACATTTGCAGCAACCGCCTCTTTTAAGTCACAAACCCACTGATACATTTGGTATCATCGGATACAAAGTGCATCAGCCATCCCAGTTGTGTAATCACATTTTATGTGGAGTGTCTGAAAGACAATAAACCAAAACTGAACTGACGTCGGGATTTCTCCCTGAGTCAGACAAACACAAACAGAATTACAGATGTTTCATGTGTTTGTTTGAGAGACGAGTGTGAGGAGAAAAAAAGCTTAAGTTTGATGTTTTACCTTCTTTTTGTCTCAAGCTCCAGCAGAACATGACTTCACAATTGTACGCTGATATCCTCCGTGAGAAGATCACGGACGACACCACACACCACATGAACTACTACGAGCCCGAGTTTTACCTCCCAGAGAACCACGGCACGGCTCACCTCTCTGTGGTGGCGGAAGATGGGAGCGCTGTGGCAGTCACCAGCACCATCAACCAGTTGTGAGACCTCCTGAAGACCCCCATCGGAAAGTAACGAGGTCCTCGGCTGCGACGGCCTCCGCTCATGCCCGGCCTGTTGTTTTTTCCCCCGCAGTTTGGGCTCCAAGGTCATGTCGAACTCAACGGGGATACTTCTCAACAACGAGATGGACGACTTCAGCTCGCCGTTCATCACAAACGGCTTTGGTTTGCCGCCTTCGCCGGCCAACTTCATCAAGCCAGGTGAGTTCATCAACACGTTCGTACGCAGCGAAGCTGAACACACGCACACACGAGAGACTCAGAAGCTTCTCAACCCTTGAGGTCAAGTCGTCCTTCCTGGAACTGCAGATTGAGCTTTAGGTTATTTCATGTTTTTATGCATTCAATTAGATCTACTTGATTCATGGAGTGAGAGAAAAGAGCTCTTCACTTTGCAATTATGTTGAAGGGAAGCGGCCGATGTCCTCCATGTGTCCAACCATCGTTTTCGACAAGAACAATAAGGTCAAGATGGTGGTCGGTGGTTCGGGGGGCACAAAGATCACCACATCTATCGCGGAGGTGAGTCACGCGCATATGAACGATTCAGTCTTGTACGTTTGTAGGTGGTGTGAAGTTATTACTTGTTGGGTGTTTTTGTCAGTGAGACCAGCGTCTGTTGCTCTGCAGGTGATGTTGAAGACGCTGTTCTTCGATTACGACCTGGAGGAAGCCGTGCGGTCCCCACGCATCCACAACCAGCTGAGCCCCAACGCCACTGTGGCCGAGCCCGACTTTGACAGAGTGAGTGTCGCTAACGGCAAACAAGGCCTCATATGTGTAACTAATAGCCGGGTGTTGTGGTGTGCGGGGGGAACCATCGCTCATCCCAAAAAGCCCGGCGAACGGCGGATCCTCGCTCCGCAGCCGGGACCGTCACCCGGGAAACACTTCATTATATTAACCTTCAGGGATCAACACAGCAGAGCGACAAGGAGAAACATTTTTCAGCAGTAATATGCGAACAGGCTGGAATGGGGTCTGGATCATTTGGACACAACAGCTCATAAAGTAACAGAAAAAACACTGAAGCCTGATACAATAAAATAAATTGGTAAAACAAAAGGATTTGGAAAGAATAAACTCAGACTTTCACAGAGAGTATGCTGCCATCTCAGCTCTGCTGCTCATCCCACAAATGCATGCTGTTTACAAATGTGGCAACCACAAATAAACAGGCTTTCTTGTGCTTCATTTCAAAGAAACAGTGTTGCAGTTTGGAAATATCCCGCAGAACACTAATTTCCTTACTTTGGGTGACATCTCTCTAAAAGCCTTTTCAACATCTGGTTCTCCTCCGAGCAAAACTCCTTCGTGCCCCTCCTACACAGCCGAGGATTAAGTTCCTGGTGACTCATTTAGGTCCAACATGTAGAAACAGGAGTCATGATGTCAAAGGGGGGAGTCATAATTAGAAAGCATTTATTCCGACTCCAGGGAGGTTCAGTCCTCATGCACGGAGTCACCGCGTCGCCATATGTCTTTTGTTTTTCCCTCCCACAGAGCATCATGGAGGGTTTGGCCATGAAGAACCACGAGACGGAGTACCTGAAGGCGACGGGAGCCGTGGTGCAGGCCATCGTCAGCCATAAAGACGGACTCCGCGCTCAGTCGGATCCTCGCAAATGGGCCTACGCAGCAGGTTACTGAGTCATAAACACGCCCTGTGTTACGCGGAGTGACTGTGGCGGCATGAACTTTGACTCCGGCGCGACGGCGCTCAGAGCTTAGCAAATTATTATCGATAGCGCGGCCGCCCTCGCTTGTCCGGTTGTTCTGTCCCTGGCTTTGGTAAACGTTTCAAAACACAGCGCTTCTGCTGAGGCTACAGAATTTACCTCCACCTCAAAGTAACTTAGATGTTCTCTAAACGTTGCTTGTTGTTTTAGAATAACGGCGTTTCTAAACCTGATAAATGGGGAAAAAAATGCCTAAAATTGTTTAAAAAACCCTCAATTGATACTATTTATGGAACTTTGTCTCGTTGGGAACGATTATCTGAGTGAATTTGATCCGTTATGAAACGCCTGAATCCAGGATTCAAGGCGGAAAACTCCCCATGAGCGGAGAAACGTCACCTGCGTATGGACTTTTCTGCCATTTACATTTCCGACCGATGAAACCAGATGAGGTGACGGCGGGATCAGGCGGGAGCCGCCGTGGAAATGAAGGTCTGTATCACCTCAGGGTCAAACAGTGCTGTGTAATATATTTAATTACTCCAAGTAATTTTCTCTGTACCCATCGCGCAATGGCCTCTAATGACCTCATAACAACATTGCAGCTGTTGCTGCCCACTGTTCGCGCCGGGATCTGCACAGCTCCGCTCTGCTCAGCCGGAGCCCAAAGGAGTTACGCAATTACCGAAATGCATAAAAATGAAGCGTCAGCGTTTTGCTGCGGATGACTGGTTCACATGTCATCAAATTAAGTGCTTTTAATTCACAACACTCACCACACAAATATTTATTTACAGAAATAAATAAATTACCACCCCTTTTTCCTGAGTGCTCGTTTTTTTTTTTTTACCCAGTTAATGTTTTGACAGCCCACTGAATGAGAGGAGTGAGAACAGCTTCAATCCGAGTCATTACTTCGAATACTGCCCTCGTGTACATTTTTGAGGTTTTTTACTCGAATTCAAAGCTACTTCTTGTTTATAAAATCCGAGCACACAATAAAGCGTTATGTCAGTTGCACTCAAGACTATTGGAGCAAAACATCAACAAAGACTTAAAGAGGTCATAAATAGTTTATTCTCTAGAAGGGGCCATTGGGGGGGGGGGGGGCATGACGGAAACTTTGGGGGGGGGGTTGCACCACATGCGTGGTACCCGGTGCCGTTGCCGATGTTTTTTTTAGAGATGCATAATTCAAGCGAGTCCGAGTCACACTTGTATTTTTCTTGAAGGCCTAATTAGGCGCAGTCTCACTTCCACAGTCATGATGAACCTCCAAATTATGCAACTCTGACGGGCCAATTTATGAAGCCTTTAGGCGTGAAGAAAAACTCTCTGTGTAAATCAAAGTCTGTCTGTAGCCTTAATTTGATTCATTGCCTTGGAAGCCATTGTGGCAGATACAAACAACAACACACGCACGCACGCACGCACAGACACACACGTTTAAAAAAAAAACCCTCTAATAACCTCTGTTGGGATAATTTGCTTCATTAGGACCTTTGTGAGTGAAAGTCTGAGACGTCTCTGAGTGAAAGTGCATTAGCGCGGTGGCATTTTCTGAGCGCGATCCGTGTTTCTAAATGGCTGTTATTTATATAAACAGCCTAATGTCATGACACTGAAGCTGGCGAGTCACCACCTCCCCAGATTAACTCGTTTGTCGCGCGACGAAGACGCCGGCGCTCCACGCGGGGCTGAAATTTGCATGTTCTCATAACTCCCAGCTCGTGCCTCAAAGGGGAAGAGAGCAGAATCCACTTAAGGAATCATTACTAATTCATACGTTTCTCTTCTGAATGTATCTCATTACTGCTTTCTTTGTTTCCGCGATGCGCCGCGACGAAACCTGAAGTCGATTACTTTCTGGTCATAGTCAGCTGGCGACAAGGAATCAATGATTAGAGAAACTTTGCTCTGAAATGTTTTTGTTTCCGTCTTTGAGTGGAAGAACTTTTGACTTTAAAAGGCCAGGAAATGTGTCTCGTGTTAAGTGTCATGTTTTATTGTGATAACACACATTCACAGTAGAAAAAGTGTAAATATACATATAAAAATACACGTTAGCAAAACAAAGGAAGTACAAAATACACACTTGTTTGGGTTAGACTTCTTGGATTAGTTTGGACACCTGATTATGATCAATTTAGTAAAATCATTAAAGGTCACAGTAACAGTTGCTTGTCCATGTGGCTCACAGTGTCACTTCAAGAGTTGAATGGCTCTTTTACAGTTTTGGCTCTCAACCGTTTCTCCCTATAAGCCCCCCAAGATTGGCTCTGACGAAGGCTGCGGACCCTCTGATTCAGCGAAACATCACAGTGAAAATCAAACAAATTCTCGTCTGCAAGCAAATCCAGGAAACTTCAAGATAAAAGCAGAAAACAGTTTCATAGGTCTGCAAGGACGTAATGTTATGATTCTTTGACAACACCGGAGTCGGCAAAGCCTCCCCCCTTGGTGATCTCTGACCCCTCCGAGCAGGTAACGGGTTGGGAACCTGCTGATCTACAGTAAACAGTTCTTGAAGAAAATTCAACAGTTCAGTCAAGAAAAAGAAAACGCATTTATCTCTCTCTTTATAGCTGCTCCATACAGACAGGTGTACCAGGGGCACCGAGGCCTTACCCAGCCAACACAGGGTTAAAAGCATCTTTCACATAGTCGCTCATGAACCAACTGGAGTCTCCAAATGACATGAAACTTGTGTCTTTGGATCACGGGAGCCCACCCAGGCACAGGGACGACATGTGAACTCCACACAAAAAGGCCTCGTCAGCATGTCAGCTCCAACCTCCGTCCTGTGAGGTAACGACGGTCGCAGGTTCACTTGTGGTCAAAACAAATCTTTTTCTCTTGTTATTCTCTGATGAAAGCTGATCAGGTCCTGATAAAAAATACCTGCTGCTGACAAAAAAGATCCAGCAAACATCAGATTCCGAAAAGTTCAACAAAACCCCTGTTCAAAGGAGAAATCTTGGCTTTTTCGAATCCTCAAAACATAACGTTTCACCTAATTCTGTCCAGCCACGCTTGCCGTAGTCGTGGACAAGCCTAGAAATATTCCTACACTTTCTAGGACACTCAAAAAAATAGTTTCTAGCTGCCTGCTGTCATGGAAACTGTTAATACGGCCATTAAAAACTGAGCACACACATGCGTGCACGGAGAAAAAAATGGTTTGATGTTTGTATCTCAAAGAAATGGCAGAATTATTCTGTTACATCTAATCATCATTAGCTCTTTTTGTGTTTCCACTGTGATGGTTTGAAGGCACTTGGCTAAATAATTAGCTCGTTCAAGTGTTTAATCAATGTGCCCATTGATGGACATTTTTAGATGGGAAACGTAATGCTTCGTGTCATTTTCAGGTAATTTCAATGAAAACAGTTTTAAACTCAATTTAAATGAGCTTTGTCATCATAACTAACTGCTTCTCTTTCAGGTCCATTTTGCATGTGATGAATAAAGTTGTTGGATTACTTTAGTGAGTCTCTAAAAGATTGAAAAACAGGAGCAGAGCGGAGTTATTTCATGACAGGCGGTGCCGCTGCTCGCCGGCTTCTCTCGGGGAGATCCGCAGGAAAAGTCCCGCATTGTGTTGCCACATCACATTTTCTGGCATTTTAAGGCCAAAGGTTGTGTCGGTCTGAAGGTCAGATTTTAGTGGTGGGGTCGCGCGTCCCGGCGGTCAGTATCCCGCTGATGCTCCCAACTTCCTGCTGTCGGACACGGCCGCCAGGCAGCCGCCCTCCCTCCTCACGGCGTTGACCACGTTGAGGAAGTACTTCCACCGCCCGACGCTGTGGCCGAGAGCTCTGAGGCCGTCTTTCACGGACTGATCACACACGCACAGAGCAACACTTCAGAGGTTGAAATTTCAGGCGATTACGGTGAAAATAAATTGAACTTTGAGAGATCAGGCCCTGATAATCTCAATGTGAATGCAGTGGTATTAATAGCAGCTTTTTTCATTAGGTGGACAATCACATCACAGTCTGGTGAATGTCATTGGGGACCAAAATGTCTCACCTTGTCAAAACCCGGCTCGAAATTCACGTTGTTCTGCGAATCCACGAAGATGATTTTGGCCCCGATGGCGTCTTCGAGGTCCATTCCCAGCCAAAGGTGATTGATTATAGACTGCCGGAATAAAGGAGGTCGCTGTAAGCAAACAAACAAGGAGGCAGACAAACAAGCAAACAAGCCAAGTTCACTTATCGAGTTACCAAGGCGACTGACGTGGTGATCAGGCTCCCTCCTGAGCCGCCGATCACGAGGAGGCCTCCTGACTTTGACTCCATTATCACAGGAGTCATGGAGGACGGCGGCTGTTCACCTGCAGCAGACAACGTCCGTACCGCGTCTCAGACCGACAGCCGGCCAACTGCGTCAAAGGCGCGATCGAATCAAACGGTCGTTTTACGTTACCCGCCCTCAGCGTGTCCGCTCGCCCGCAAAAGTCAGCCAGCTCGTTGTTGAGAATGACGCCCGTTCGCGGGGAGTAAACGGCTCCTCCGAAGCTGCAGGACAGATTCGGGGTCGGACCGATTAATCAAACGGGACGTTACAAAATTGTTCCCAAATGTGGAAATCCACCACGTCCGTCTGCTCACAGCTGGTTTATGGTGCTGGTAGCGGAGACCGCCAGGCCCTCTTTGTCCAGGACGGACACATGGGTCGTGCCGAAGTTGTCGCGGGACGGCCTGACATTGGAGTAGTAGGAGTTGTCGAAGGTTTGGTTGGACGAAATCATCCCCCTGATGCGGTTAATGAAGGACGGGTCAATGAGGTGCTTGGCATCCTGGAGGGAACAACATGAGGTTCCAGGAGTGAACAGTTTGCCAGTGTTGCAGTGGGACGATCAACCACAAAGATGAGGTCCAAACCTTTCCGTGGTTGTAGCTCGGATCGCGTATGTTCCTCTTTTGTCCGTTGGCAAATTTAGCTGCCTCAATATAATGATGGTACATCTGAATTTTTTTGTCACCAACCAGTGAATCTGGAGTCAACGAGAGTCCTGAAAAAAAGGGGAACCATCAAGCTTAATTACTGACAATTTCTGAAGGAAACAAAAGTTGTTTTCTTTCAAGACCAACACTGACACGTACTCACATTGCTAGTCGTTACAAGAAA
The DNA here is from genome assembly GCA_032164315.1 of Malacoctenus gilli. NCBI lineage: Eukaryota > Metazoa > Chordata > Actinopteri > Blenniiformes > Labrisomidae > Malacoctenus > Malacoctenus gilli. The sequence continues at coordinate 8,520,254 of JASSRZ010000083.1, read as the reverse complement.
TAATCAAAATTCACGATAGTCATGTCAAACCTTCTATAATTTTGAGGATGAAGGCGAGCAGGGCGCCCCCAGCAGGTGGCGGAGCGATGTGCATCCGATATTCGCCCAGTGGAACCGTCCAGGCTTTCTGCACCTGAACCTGGAAGGACATCAGGTCCTCCTTTTTCAGGGTCCCACCTAAGAAAGGAAAGGACGACGCCCATCACTCACATTCAAGCGACTTTGCAGTCGGTCGGTATTTATTCGCACTCCACCGACCTGCAGCTCGGACGTCCTGAATCAGGTCGTTGGCTATCTTGCCCGTGTAAAAGGCATCGGCCCCTCGCTGGGCGACGGCTTCCATGGTTTCTGCAAGTTTGGGGAACTTCAGGACGTCTCCTTTGCCCAGAACAGTTTTGTTCTTGTCGCAGAAAACCTCACTGGAAACAAACAAGACGCAGTCACACAGCGAGCGAGAGGGGAGGAGAGAACACGTCGGCACAGACACCCAAACAATGCGCTGACCCACCGCCACAGCCGCACAGTAAACACATCCTAAATATAGCAGGTCTGAGTTGAAGCTGTTATGCATGAAAGAACAAAACCAAGTTCCTACTTAACACAGCTCCGGTTTGTTTGTACAGCAGAAGCTTGTTTGATTCGTTAATCAATTAAGAGGTTTACTCACTCTTCTTAGGAGGATTTATCAGGGCTGTGTACATTTCACAGAGCAGGAGTTTGAGCATCGGCCAATTTGGGGGGACTTAAATGGTGTAATATTGAATGTTAGCAAACCTATGTTAGCTTTAAAGAGAAAACAGGAGACATTACTTGTGGTTAATGGACAAGAAGCCTCATAAGTGAAGGTAGGTCTGCATAAAGCACTTAAGCTTGTTAAGTCGTTTAGGAATGGCAAAACAGGTCATCCAGGTGGTAAATTTAGATTCAGGTTCAATCACTTGATTCAACACGAGTGTGGGTGTTTCATCAACGACAATGAAATATCCCGGCAACGAGAATTGTTTGGGTTTTACTAGTTAAAGTGACTAAAATAAACTTGTATATCACATTTTCTTCAGGGATCACTGACACAAAAGCAGAAAAGTCCCAGATTCAATGTATTTCCTTTTCTGAAGCTGGACCTCAGGATCAGTCAAGCAACGAGACAAGTAAACAAAAAACTTCAAACACGCTCGAGTCTTCAAACAGCAACAACCTCAGGCCCTCCTCACATTGGCGAATGCTTCCGTTCTCGCGTCAAACTCGCCGAGTCTCTCGGAACTGAGACGCGTTCGTCGCAGAGCGCCAAGGTCCGTGAGATTCCCGCCACCGCAGAAAGCCGCTCGAAAGCTTTCCAGGAGCAGCGTCTGAACGGGAGCAGCCAAGGATCAGATGACCGGCCGCCGACCTGCCTAATTCCTCAGTTACTATAAAAAGGGAGCGTGAGTCATAATCCTCTGAGGCTCATCAGGAGAAACTTTGGAAAACATTCAGCCAAAACAAGACTCATTCATGGAGCTGTTTGTGTTTTCTCAGACAGAATCACACAATCAGCCCACCAGCAGCGACACCAACGCATATTAACTATTATTCCCTGATTTAATTCTTTTGACTCGAACCAGTCAGATGACCTTCAACCTTTTTTTCCAAAACTATTTACTTCACTACTTCTTACCACTGAGGTAATACTTCTCTTTGTCCTAAAAGAGGCAGAAATTTCAATCTGCAGCTCTCACATCAGCTCTCCCTTGACTGAGACCCGCGCTGCAGATCTGACCACCATTCGGGGGGGGGGGGGTCTCCCCGTGTCGTGACATGTGAAAAAGTCAACAGCTTTGCACTCCGTTCACACACTTTCACAGTGTCAAAAAGAAAGAATCCGGAGAAAAAACCACTCTGACGGAGGGTGAAGGCTTCTTACTCTCTCCAGACCAGCGATTCCTGCTCCTCGAATGTTATGCTAAGAACAACTGTGTGCGCCACTGTGCTCTCATATCAAGCGTGGCAACTGGGCCAAGCTATTATGCAATGTGTAGGGAAGGATTCTCAGAGTCAATTGTTAAACGAGGGGGGGTTGCATAAACGTAGCGTGAAATGAGTTAATGCATTGGCATGTATGGGCAGGAATTAGACGCTGGCGCTGCGATGAAAGACTCAAGCAGGCCAAGAAGATATTGGAGTTTTGTGATTTTTTTCTTTTTATCAACAGAAGAAACAGTTCATCTTCAAGCATCAGGTGGGGGGGTGGGGGGGTGTTGTACCAGAGAGACGACTTCTCCACGTAGCCCTTCACGATGTCAGACTTGAGGAAGTCCCCCAGATAGAGCGGCATTGGCAGGCCGTCCCTGGCCAGGCGGATCGTCGGCTCGAACAACTTGGCCCAGGGCAGCTTCCCGTACTGCTTGTGAAGAGCCTCGTAACCCCGCAGCTCTCCAGGAACGCCGATCCACTGGGCGCCTTCAGGAACAGCGCCGATCAAGGGGATGACACAGATCAACACGGGAATACAAATCACACTGTGACCTGTTTAAGTCTATATATCTATCTGGACCATATCTATCTATTCCTCCGAACATTATGACCAAAAATGATCAGATTTTTTAATAAAAATGATGTAAACTGTATGAAAACGTACCGGTGGACAGTCTGAATGTACTTGGACATTCGTTCAGCAGGTTTGGTTTGAACGACTGAGGCACAGTCTCCCTGAAGTTGAAGATCTGCACATTTCCTGAAAACAGAGTGACTTATTTAAAAAAGAAAAAAAAAACCATCCTCATCTTTTGTCTTTCCATCTCAGTAGAGTTTAAATCTGGAAGCCGCCCGCAGAAAAACTCACCGGTTTTGTCCCTCACGGTCACGATGGAGCCCCCTCCGACGCCCATGCTCTGAGGATTGACCACTGACGTGCACAGGAGAGCTGCAATGGCGCCATCTACTGCTGATCCTCCCTGCTGGAGCATGTTCCTGGAAAACATGTAGTGTTTTATGGGAATTATGGGAAGTGTGTGAGCACCCGCTCAGTCACTGACTCTCTACCTCTTTCCCAGATGCTTGCACACCCACAAATCACACACGAGACCATTCATGGCCAAACGACACAATGGGACTCGTTCTCGCTCTTTCTTTTCAAGGTGTCAGAATTCTCCGACTGTTGCCAAGAGGCAAGTTTGAACCAGGTGCTGATGCTCGATTCAACTTAAGGCAAACATACCAGTGGATCAATGGTGCATGTTTCTTAACCTCTAAAGTAAACTAACACATCACAACTGCTTTAACCAGGTTTTTTCCTCCTAATTAGGTCGTACAACTGAACACGTCAGCTTAAGTCTGAACTGTCTCTGAGGCTCCTGAATGGGTCTTTTCACTGAGCGGCTGGCAAGACATCAGAAGTGTTTCACTGAGCGACGGAGGGGACCAGTGTCGGGAATGTTTTCGGTTCTGTGAGGGTCAAACCAGCTCAAAGTCCTCCAGCTGAGGGTGATAAAGAAGCAGAGGGGGGAAGCTTAATGAGAAGGGTCTTGCAGTCAGTCACTGAGATAATTCTCTCTTTTATGCTCGGCTTCTGAAAGTTTTTTTTTTCTTCTTTCATTGTCAGGCTGCCTGTTTCCTTCTTGCACCTCTGGCACTGCCACTCAAACAAGTTCATTGTCTTTGCCGTGACCTGAGAAAGAACCTCGCATATTTTGGCAGAGGACAAAATGAAATAAAAGTTAAATAAATAAATGTGTCTGCAAACCGGAAACAAATGACAGAAGAAAAAAAAACCCTCCGCACACAGAGCCACTTTTCATTCCTATATTTGGCTTTGGTGTGCTGATGGATTGATTGAGTCCTCATTGTGGCTCAAACAGACCAAAGAGAAGCGCTGGGGAGAGAATAAACGGGAAAGCAAGCCTCCTTCCTTCCTATCAGAGAGATTGAAATCAGACGGGAGATTTTCTGTCTCTCAGAGGTTTGAAATGAAGCAACAAGAGCGGGAAACTGGGCTGTCTGCTCACACTCATACTGGTATTATCTCCATTGTTCACACAGAGCCTTCTCAAATCTCTTAAACTGCTTATCCCATTGCTCACTTCAGCTTTTTACCTCACCCACATGAACAGGGAGGTGCAGCCTGCAAGGAGCCCACCAGAAACGTGTTAATAAGAGAAAACCTACAGTACAGACGCACACATTTAAGTCGCTTTGTGGCAATGGAATCACAGAATATGTGAAATAAAGGCTGAACAATATTTCTTTTGGTTTTAAACTGACACAAGATAATCTCAATAAATTAACAGGTGGAATTTTCAAAAACACACACACATGCTGTTCATCTTTCTGACCTGAAATGAACTCATTGATCAGCGGTTCTTACCTGCCAATCTCGGAGCAAATGAGTGAGTCTGCAGAAACAGCCGCGTGTCTGAAGCCGCCGCTGGAACAACTTGTCTCCACGAGCGCGGCGACGCACAGAGCGACGAGAGCGACCGCGCAAACCAGTCCCACGAAAACGACGCAGCACACCAGTAAGGGCCGATACTTCGCCATTGAACTTTTTCTCGGGAGAAACTTTGCGCTGCAAGGAACTGTTGCTGCTGCTGCTGCTGCTGCTGCTGTTACTGCTCTCGCCGCTGCTGCTGCTGCTGCTGCTGCTGCTGCGCACTGTGCGCTCAAACGCTCATTACAAACCTGCCTGCTCCCTGCGATTCACCCCTCCTCCATCTACTGTCCTGAAGTGAAAGTTAAAAAGGCCGAACAGACTGACTCAGAGTGCCAGCTCAAAAGAACTGCTGAAAATAACGAGGAAAAACCAAACAGATGTCTGGGTATTTCCCATGCGATGGGCACTGTGGGACGTCATGAGAATTTGGGGGGAAACGTGTCGTCTCCGGGAAGCTTTTTGAAGATTACGTCTTACTCACTTTTTTGAGTAACAGTGACGACACAAATCGGCCCCCTTCATTCCTTTCCTTTTCCTGGGCCTCCTGCATGTCTTGCAAGCTGGATGCGAGCCTCTGAACTCAGTGTCACTGACCCAGAGGAGCCCCAGTCGCCACTGCCTGGCCTTTAAATTAGCTATCAGGGATTAATCTGCATCCTGTTTGTCTATGTGAAGGAGTGACATGGGGCAAACACCCAGAGGTCACATTCCTTCAAGGGAGGGCTCCGATGGTAACCACAGGAGCGGCTGAGATCATTCAATAAGAAGTCACATTGAACACAGACTATTCTTTGATATGTTTCGGGGAAAAGTGACACTTAAAACGAAATTAACATCTTTAAAAGACGTAACTCTCTCTACAGCATCGTGATGCAATCGGGTGTTTTTCCGTTGTTTTCATAGTCACATTGTAAACATCTTCACTTTTATTTTTTGCAATTCCGGCCCCTTAATCACAGACACACTGACCAGAAACAGACCTAATTGATGCATTCCTCGGCTTGAAATAAAATAAACAAAAAACAAGGAATGTTTGTTAATTTATCAGGAATTGCACATAGTTTAACCTTTAGTGTTACCTTTTTGGGTTTTTTTTTAGCATGCATAGTCCTCCTAAGGTCATCCTATAGGTCATTTTGGACCCTCTGGTAGTCCAGGTTTGGCCTGTTTTCCCCCAAATCCAACAGCCTTTTGCCCTTTATTCCCATTTTTGATGATAGAGGCAAGAACGCCAAGTATTGATATTAAAGCTTTCAAGGAAGAAAATGGTTATCAGGCCATCAGGCAGCTAATGAAGACAGGATGACTGTTGTTACATGATGCTTTCACACATTCGACAGACAAGCGACCAAACAAAACGAGACGCTTTTGGTTTTGAAGCGCGCGAGGACGAGCCAAAGTCTCCAGATGGCCACGCTCAGCCTCAAGCTGGAAGAGGTGGCAAACAAAACAGAGCGGCAGCATGTTTTTCGCAACACCTAGGACGGCCGCCGAGGCCGACCTCCTTCATCCTCACCTGGAAGCTAAAAACGCAGAGAGAGAGAGAGAAAAGAGGCGAGGAAGAGAACGGCGACGCTCCATTGAGATTCAGCCATGCAGGTGACTGAATCAAAACTGAGTAAGTGGGCATCTGCTTCATAATCAGATCTGACATCCGCGAGGTGATAAAAGCCAATCTGATAATCCACCAGCTAATTGCACACGATCGAGAGTTTCTTCACACAGAGCTCAGTTGTGTCCCTGCTGTTGTCACACCAGTTCATGACATTTTTTTGGGGGGGGGGGGCGCAAACTTATTGTTTTCTCTGCTTCCTCCTTTCAGGAGGAGAACTGATGAGCTACAGTTATCATCTCGTCCTTCCACACAGACAAGAGGAAATGCACACAGCTGTGCCGCATGTGGGGAGTCGCAACTCGGCTCAGGGCCGTGACCAGAAACAAAGAGAGAGGAAAAAGTTTGACATCAATACACATCAAAGAACAAGTCGGTGAGTTAGAAGCTGTTTGAAGATGTGTGTTGCTGCGATGAGTTATGGGAGAATGACGTGCAGGCGATGGAGGGACACCTTTCACGTGAGGCTGCATTGAGGTATCCCATGAGGCAGGAGGTCGTTTGTCTGTTGAGCGAAACCATCAGGTACCCGTTGAACTCGGACCCTCTCAGCCAGGAACGGACCCTGTCAGGAGTCATCAAAACCCCCCACTATGTTTTATAAGATACAGCACCGCGAACAGGCCTCACAAGCATGCTGCAGTATTTGCATAAACAGAAACTCCTCCTAAAGCGAATACATTGTTTTCCCTTTGAAGATGAGACCTGATTAAATGTATTATTCATGGGTGTCTCCAAACAAAACTTTGCTCAGCCACGGGACAGGTTGAGGACAGTACAGCGCCCTTCTTATCTGCTCCTGGGGGGGGGGGGGGGGGGGGGGGGGGGGGGGGGGGGGGGGGGGGGGGGGGGGGGGGGGGGGGGGGGGGGG
>JASSRZ010000083.1:8498475-8510795 GCA_032164315.1 Malacoctenus gilli | reverse complement strand
TCTGCTCCTGCCCCCCCCCCCCCCCCCGGTGTCCTCTGTGCTCCCTCGCGCTGACCGAGGTGCTGAACTTGTCGCGCTGGTGTTGGCCGTCTCCCCCCCAGGGTGCTGACCGCTGAGCTGGGGCAGCACCACGAGAGGCTGCGACCGTGACCGAGTCCTTTCGTTCCTGCTTTTTGTCACTTCCATGGATCATCGCCAGTCGAACTTCCTGAACTGCAGTGGCACTTTTTCCTGTCCTTGCACAGCTCTGAGACGTGTGTTGTCTGTGAAGTTGACTCCTTTTGTTCTTTTCGGCTAATGTAGAAGCGCTTCTGTTATAGGTAGCTGTGTGTCTTGTGAGCACACTTTTTCATTAGATATGTCGTTCACATGTATTGTGTCCATCGCTGTGAACGGTCCAACAAATCTCCAACACAAGGGGGAGATGCTGTGCATATTTTCAGCCATCCAGCTCCTATGATTACAGTGATTAAAAGCTGTAATTACATTTTTTCTTCCACTGATGTTTTTAAATAAGAGGTTTTTTGCTTTTTTGGTCACAAATAACTTAAATTTCATCCTACGAGTAGCTAGTTCTGACAGTGACCAAAACATTATCCTGAACACGGAAACAAGTTAAAAATCTAAGATTGGATAAAATATGAGGCACAAAATTGAATGGAATAACTCTGTGGAGACAATTTCTAACCAGCAGGGACATTGAAATTAACCTAAAATCCCCCTAAAAAGGCTTGAGCTGATTTACAGCCACAACTTTCCTTTGAAAGGTATAAAATATTACATCACGAGTTGTGAATGTCTGCAGGAGAGAAGTGGATTAGGTTATTTTTAGCCCACATGTGGTAATTACTCTGAGAAAAATAGAAGGCAGCGTGCTGTAATAGCAGCACACATGAGCACAAAGAGATGGTGAAGGAGAACATTCAGCAATGATACATACAGTAGGTCGCTGGGCTCCTATAAATAGTGCGCGGTTATTATTCGGCCTGCCCTGTGTCACGCGGCCCCCCCACCAACAAACGCCTGTGCCAGCCCATGTTCCCTTCAATCCAGCAGGCACTGTGAGCGCCGCACCTTTGCAACTCGGATATCACACAATAAATTAGAAGAATTCAACAGAAATCATTTGGATATAGAACCGGCAGAAACATTACTTCACATTATTTGCATTGCTGAACAAAATCAGTAATTATACATCAAACTGACATCAAACAACAATGAAAAGGAGTTGGACTAATTCAAACTTTAGTTTACCTTTTTTTTTTAGACACATTTAAACAGGACAAAAATGTCCCCCTGTGAGTGCTCTTGGCAAAAGTCAATGAACTGTACGGACCACCCATTTACAGTGATGAAACCATTACTGGAGTGGGAGGAAATGAAGCAGTTTAAGCTCAGAAGGAATTAACACGTCCCTCACACAGCTGCGGCTGATTGGACGGGAGCACATCCACGTGTGCCTCCACCCACAAGCAAAACAAGTAACTGGCTTTGAGAAATTGTTTGTCGGTTCAATTAACTGTTTAATGGTGACAAACGACCCTGCAGACAAATACACACGTTTTTAACGATGGCTCGTCGGCTCAATCTTGATGTTTTTGTCGTCGTCTTCTTAAATGATGCACAAATTTCATCCTTTAGTTGCAGTTTAGTGTCACTTTGTGCCTGACACCATAAATTCCAGTGTTTAATTCATTTAGACAAGTATTGCAATACATGCAAGTCCCCCTGTTGCCTATTGTACCACCCACTGGTCCTTGACTTCAGGTTAGGAACAACTGCTTGAGGGGCTCATTCGTTCAAGTGTTATACCACTAAAACCAAAGGTCACGGGTGGTCCGACTTCATGCCAGATGACTCATTCGTCGGTAAGTGTGCTGGACTCCTTCACGAGTGCACTCATCCCGGAAATTCCACATTAACCTAAAACAATAACGACCGCCGACACCCGACCTTGTTGGAGCAACTTCCTTCCTCGTAGACACACTCTGACGACAGCCCACGGAGTGAGACTTGCATGGGGGGAGGTCAAATTTGCTGGGTTGGACCTGTTTGCTCAATGTCTCTCTGTGAAAGAGGGTTTGCAGGCCTGAACAAGCAGCTGCAGGCCTGAGTGCTGATGCTGGAGCACCTGTGTGCATTGCATCCTTGATTGGGATTATTAATTACAACTTGGCTCTCCATGACAGGCCTGCTGTGAGGAGGCACAGACGTGTCGCAGCAGGCAAAATACGACAAGGCAGGAAAACCGTCGAGACGTTTCAGGGGTATATCCTGTGCTCTTGAACGCACCTTAGGCTTGTCATCACAAAAACAGCATCCTGTTCTCACAAATTAATTTAGAGTCCAGAGTAGCTGATGGTCAAACTACAGTAGAACAGGAACAGCTGCATGATGACATGAATCCATGTAAGCCAAATATAAAACTTTGTCCGTCAAAGTGGAGGTGTTGGTGCCCGATGGAGCTTCACTCATGACTTTACAATCCAGACTGCAAAGATAGAGAGCAAAGTAGGACATTAGAAACAGTCCTATGCAGGTTTCGGCGATCCGCTTAAAAGTTTGCGTTCTTAAGAGGATGAAAAATTATCTCAAGGATCGCTAAAATTCCAGTGTGAAGTCCTCACAGAAAAAGTTCAAGGTAATTTGCACAGCTGGCTGGAGGAGAGACTGAAATCTGGGCCAAAAGGTGGCTGAAATGTTTACTCAAAGTTCTCTGAAAGGAGTCCGTGGGGTTCTCCAAACAAAATATATTGAATTGTTCAAAGGCTTTCGTGCTCAGAAAAAGAACTGAGACTGTTGTTGTAGCTCATGAAGGTTTGTTTTTGTAACATTTTGTCGTGCATTTGAAAATGTTCGCACACACTGAAAAATGAGATTGTTTCTTCGATTGTTCTATTTTAAGATGCAGTCCGGTCAAATCTGGCTTCAACCTGATGTCTGGATGTAATTCACAAAAGCCTCAGACACCAAACATAAAGTTTAGACTTGAAGATGTTTCCACGTTCATTTTCTGATAAACATTCATTGGCAAAAAAGCAAATATTTATGGGCTGGCAACATCGTGTGAGTCCAGCTTCTGCAGATGCGACGCACAGATGCTCCTTTTGCGGCGTCAGTCTGAAAGTGTTTCCAACTCTGTCCAAATCGACCATAATCCCAGTTGAATGTGTACAAACAGCATAAGAGGCATATTTGATCACAGATAAAAAGATGCTTTGAAGTGTATCGGAGCTCAGCGTCAACAAGACGACCCTCTTCTGTCCTGTGAAAACGTATCAGTTACTCGGCTCATTATAAAGTCATGGTATGCTCCAGTGTCGGTATCACATCCTGCAGGGGCTCTTCATTAAGGGAGCGCGCAACATGTTTGTGCTGATTCACATGGCTGAACTCTTTCTCCACCTTGTCGGCCGCAAGCTGCTGGATGCTTAATTATTCAGCCTGCTGATGAATCTTTCAGCGATATTAAACTGTGTCAGGGGAAAAAGGTTAAGACGGGAGTCACGGAGCGGAGCGGGAGCACCGCCGTTCCATCCCACCATTTGAAGCAGGCTTCTCTCGCTGGGTTTTTTTTGGGGGGGCCCCTCCTTCGGCTGACTGTGGAGAGCAGCGTTTGATGAATAAGTCTCAAACTCAAGAGCCACTCCGGCTGCCAATTATAAAGACTTTAGTCTCCGAAGCGCCACAACGAAGTGGCGCTTGAAACCGAGACTCATCTGGGAAGAGCAGATTACTCTTAAAAAAAAAAGTCTCCGAGCAGATCCCAAAATATTCCCAGCGACTCTGCTGTTGGTGAGCGCGGGGCAGCAGCTGCGTGCACTGCAGCACTTGCCATGAAAGTTTGGCCATCTGACCCTGATGGGAGTTCAAGTGTGATGTCGGGGAGGGAGGAGGATTCAAAAATAGAAAGCGACTTAAACAGCTGAAAAAACCACTGCGAGGTTTCTCTGCACCTCTGGCTGCACCTCTTCTGCTCCCCTGCACTGCTTTTTGCAAATATGTTTATTTTTATTCATTTCCATGCACCATGTTTTTCCTGATGTTGTTATTTTTTTGTACTCTCTCTCCTTGTCTCTGCGGACACTAAATGGGCCATATTGCACCCTGAGGCCTGAGTGTCCCCTGCTGCAGCCCAATGTCTACAGAAGGGGGAGGAAAGAGGGGCTGGGAGGGGCTCATTAAGAGCAATGCAGCAAAAACAAAAAAAAAGTGTTCATAAACAAGATGAAAATATCTTTCCAAAACACGCTCGAAAAGAACATAATTCAAAAGAAGCCGATCAAAAACGGTGAGGGAAATAAGGAGACACCTGATGATGTGCAGAGCGGCAGTGGCTCAGCATCGGTGACACTCGCCTGCACTCGAGAGGATGAATAGGTGGCAGAGGAGTTAAAACAGGCCGATGCTGGAGGAGGAGGAGGAGGAGGAGGAGGCGGAGGCGGGGGATGGGTGCGATGGAGTTGAGATACTTTGCCTCTCCCTGGAGCAAAAGAGACAGAGACACAGATGTCAGAGAACAAAAATCCCCCTGAGAGACGAGGGCAAAATCTGCTCATTTCTCAGCTCGGCACACTGAAACACAATTCGTGAGAGCTTGTGTGTCTAATTGGCTGCGTACGTTTAGCATCCTCGCATACCTCTGCGCTGCGTCCCTGGACATCTGCTGTGAGAATTATGACCCTGGGTGTGCAGATGGGTTGAGACTGAAGGGCCGCCATGCTGCTGTTTCTCTGCATTTTTGCTCTTTGAACTTTGCATTCATGATTTCCAGCAACATTCAGACAATTTTTCCCCTCATTATAATCTTGACACCATCATCCAGTGATTATGCAACATTGTTTGTTTACAGAACCACAAGAGAGTGTTGAATAGGCGTGATTTGTTTTTACTGGTTAAAAATCTCCACAGCGGATGAACAATGTGCCTGATTACAAAGTCTAATGGGAAATAGCCAATCTAATATGAATTGCTGTGAACAGTTATTTGTTTCCTTACAGGTAATTTGATGCTGAGCCTAACTTACATGATGGTTTTATAACCAGCTTGTTTCGTCAGGGATCAACAAAATGTTTTGATTCCTGCTCATGTTGACTGCAGTTCTACCAGGGATAAATACGCTAATTTCCTTTTACCAGATGGAAGCATCTGTGCACCGTCTTGCTCATCATTTGGCATTGTGTAGTTTGGCCCAACTGAGATAAAGCTGGTCTTTATGTGGCCCCTGAATGGAAGTGACTTTGAGGCTCCTGGTTCAAATGTTGCTTGTGAGACTCCAGAAAAGACATTTAAAGCTCAAATGTCCTTGTTGCATCGTTTCACATCGTTGTGTTTGTGCGTTTTTTTGCCTTGCACTGAGTTGGAAAAACTTACAGCCTCCTGTCAGTAAGAAGCACATCCACAACACGTCCTTGAGAAAGACCACTGTCCACTGGCATCAGCATCACTGTGGACACTTGTTGACTTTTGACTGTTTCTAAATATAGCTACCCATCGATGCCTGTGATCTGTGAAGACATCAACATGTCCCCCTGATGAAGACCCTCCAACAGATTCGCCTCCTGAAACAGTCTTCATCAAGCGGCTCATTAGGAATGAAATCCCATCACTGTGACGCGGCTCCCACTCAACTTGTGCAGCGCTGCGACGCGCACCAGCGCAACACTGTGCTGCCATCCAAAGTTAGCGGAGCCCCCCCTGTGACGCGTCACGCTGACCGCCCGCCAAGCTGCATTTCACATCTCCTGCTGCAGAGGACAGGATCAGGTGGCTGCAACTTCTCCTCCTCCTGCACATTGTCCGCTGACGGTCCGGGGTGTGGATGCGCACTCGAGAGTGACGAGGGGGTGACGAGGAGGTCTGCACACCTGCACGTGGCGGAGGACTGCCTTCTCTTCCCTTTTACGCGACCTCCAGCCTCCATCACTGCGCCCGTCAAACCGCAGCCAGCGGACGATGAGTTCCTCTCTGCCCAAGAGCGAGTCGACCACCTCCCTGCTCAGGTCCTCCGGCCCCGGCCGCAGGTCCGCGCACTCGGAACACGGTCCGCACGGCCACCGGAGCCACCGCGCTCACCATCATCCCGCCGGAGCCAGAGGCGGCGAGGAGGCAGCCTGGACGGAGGACTGCGAGACCAGCGCGCGGAGACCCCTCTGCCAACCGAGGCACGCCGACTCCCGGCATGGAAGTGATCATCAGCGGGCGCAGAACAGACACTCTCACCGGCAGCCGGGACCCCTGGATGACGGTTACGCGCACGAGGACGCCAGGCACCGCACGAGCAGACACCCGAAGGAGCGCGGGAAGTCCTCCAAGCCCAAAGCCCCTCAGCATCACCACGACCCCCCCAGAGGAGAGCTGCCGCCGTCGCCGCATCTCCAGGGCGGCTCCCGGCAGGACAGGAGGACCTCCCCGACCCCGTCGTACCCCAAACACCCGGACGAGGCGGCTTTCTTCTTCGAGCCCAGCGAGAGGGTGGTCATCGGGTCGTCCTCCAGCCTCAGTTCTGACCAACCCGCGACCAGCGCACCTGCGAAGCCCGCATCCGGCCGCACGTCCAAACGCATGAGCGCAACCCTGTCTGAGTATGACTCCAGCCTCCATCCCATCGTGAAGTCTGTGTTTGGGCAGGTAAGGAAGTACTGAATGGAAGGAAATCTTTAGGAAAAAAAAGTATCAGAAAAACTTTATTCAAAAGCTGCAGATTTGGTGAAATGAGGCTTAATTCGTCACTTTGGTGCGTTTAGACTGCATTCATTCATCGTTTCATTCTCTCTTAAATTCTTCACATTTGGGCGATTTTTTTCCCAGCCTCTGATAAAATGTACCAAAAAGCTGATTTAAAGAGACTTGAGTCGTCTCCGTTTATCGCTCAGAAGTCTTTGATTTGCTCTGAACTATTGTGCGTGTTTTGCAGCGGTGACATGAATCAAAAGTCTTCATGTGTTTGTGTTGTATTGAAGATAAAAGTATCAACTTTTGGTGAACAGAATCCAAGCATCTCTATACTTATTGTGGGGGTCTAATAGGACCCTCAGGTGAGCTTTAGAGACTGAAGGAACTAAATGTTAAATCCAAAAAATTAAATGTAATTTCATGAATCGATTTGAGGTTTCCACAGATGCCTGTTAACATAGACGAGTATCTAGAATGAAGTGGGTGTGCATCACTTGTATGGATCCCAGGCGAGATGCAGGTGAAGTTCAGGGCCCATCAAAACAACATGCTACCAGATGTCGACTCACCAGCGGAGCACATTAAAAATTAACGCTCGTTTTTCAGTCCAAATCTGGTTCCCGTATGTCTCTCATTACGCCCACAATGGGAGGGGGGACTTAATTCAGTCACTTTCTTTTGTGAGGGGTCACCTGAGCGACGCGGGCGGGGATCAGCTTTCCCCACCGCCTGGAAAAAGTGTCGACAATAAACAGTTGTCGTGCACTCACAAGCAGGCGCGGGGCTGAGTGATCCACTCGCACGCTGATGCACATCGTTAATACATGAGTGAGGACTTTGCTTCCTCTCCACCTGTTTGCCGACAGCGGCGCTAATTTTCTGGAAGCCAACCAGCTCGACACTCCACTGAGGAGGGCGCTCGGAGGACGCCGCCGCCTCACCTCCCCTCTCCTCTCCTCTCCCCTCCCCTCCCCTCCCCAATCTCTCTTTTCTCGTTTGATTGAAATCCTTCTTTAGGAGTTGGTGATAAAAAAGCTCAAGAGGAGACAATTACCTCCTCGCCCGCTAATGTGTTCCAGAAATAACTCCTCTCGATCCAGGCCAGAGCTTCAATCAGTCTTAGGCCAAATCCAGGCAGCAGCGCGCCTGCAGATGTGTGTGTGGAGCAGGAGATCCCTCCCATCTTCCAGCTCCCGCCCGATCAATAAACCGCATCTCAGATCTCAAATAGGTTGATCTAACTCCTTAGAATCAGTGTTTCAGGGAACAGCTGTACCACAATGGAAAATGATGCAGAGAGAGTAAAATCGACAGTCAAAACACAACTACATGTCTCTGAAGTTAATGTTAGGAGTTTATTTCCTGTCACTGTATAATTGATTCATTTCAGACACAGCTGTGAATAATTCAAATGTCTTTAATCAGTGAGCATCAGTCTCATGCAGGAGCAACTGTGTGTGAGAAAATTGGAGTGACTGAAATGTGTAAACACAAGCCCGCTCAGCATCTCAGTTGCATCAGTGTCTCCTGAACATTCCTGGGACAGTCGTATGAAGCAGGGTGGGAGACAAACTTCTTTCATTTTATATTTTTATTATGTAACATCAAGATCTGCATACAATCCCAGCAGAACCCGTTTTGCAGCGAGTAGAAGAAGCTAAAAATAGCTGGTGGAGACCTGATTATGGGAGACTGGAGGCGGGCAGACTGCTTTTTTTTCCGCTTCCCCTCTTCGAAAAACTTCAAATAGTTTGGAAATGATGATACCTTAGAGAGAAAATCCAAGTCCCTGGTAAATAAAAGATCTAGTTCGCAGCATTTGCTGGCACTTTTTTGTGTTTTGTCAGAGTATGATCCACATTTTCAGACAGGCCATCAATCACTGTGACCAAAATCCAAGTGGAGGAGGTAGAAAAGAGACAGAATTTGTCTTGACGCTTCTGTTTGGAGGACCATTTCTCACATATAGATTTCGATGTAATCATGCATGTTTAATTTCAAATGTTTAAAGCAGACCTGCATCATAGATGGATGCACATTCTGGCCTCTGGCTGGAAGAGACACCTTGATCAAGAGCAAAGCGTGAGCAGTTTTTCCCCCCGTCCCAATAGAAACGTTTCTATTTTAAGAGACGCTGAAATAATCGCCACAGACATCAGTTTTTGTGACCCTCTCTGACCTTGTCCTACAAACCCCAGCAGCAAACAAGGGAACGAGTACAGTCGGGGTCGCCGAACAAGGTCTGCTGCCTTCCGCAGAGATATTTATCAAGGGGGGGGGGGGCTTTAATTTGAAATTTAATTGGGATTGAATAGCGTGTGTGGGTTAACCAGCAGAGGGAGCAAGTATCATTTGTAGCAGAGCCTTTGAACTCTGAGAGAGAGAGCGAGAGAGAGCGAGAGAGAGAGCGAGAGAGAGAGAGAGAGAGAGAGAGATGGGGATGGAGGGAGGGAGGGAGGGAGGGAGCCCACAGTGTGTCACATCAGTGAGCCAGGAAAAGTGAGAGGACGGAGAGGGAAAGTGAAGGAAGCGAGGGAATCGGATAAATCAGGGGGACAACGAGTAAAATAGGAAGAGAGCGCCTTCGCTGGGAGACCTGATGATTGTTATGTAAGACAAACACTCGTCAGCTCTCACTCCCCTGCTCCCACCTGACAGCTCAGAAGACAATGCGAGGAAGGGTCTCACAGCACAGATCGCTTCCTCCACTGGTCTTCCTGTTGGTCTTCTCGCACGCCACTCACGCGTCCAGCCGTCCATTCTCCTTCTCCTCCTTCTTCTTCCTCTTTTTCTTACAAAATCACCTTTCCTCTTACCTTTTTTTTTGCCTGGGTCACATTGACCTTGATGACATCTGAGAGAAAAAAGAGGCATTCATGCAAAAGAAAATAAATACATGAATAAGGGTAAAAAGGGGTAAAATGAGGAGATGAATTGGCAGTGGAAACGAGAGGAAAAGAGTGGCATCAGCGCATTCACTCCAGCATATGCCTCCAGTATGTCTAGTGTGTGTGGAGCTATTTTTAGACACTCGTGGATATTTTTGTATCAGTGCCGGCAAAAAAAAAAGGGAGGTAGAAAATTCACTCTTCAGCTAAACCCCTTTTTGAGATGGAGGATTAAAGCCCAAGCACACAACCGCATGTGCTGCAATGTGCGCGGCGATGCTAAATATTTATGGAGACCTGAGGCTGAGCATCCAAAATCACAGCGAGACAACGGAGGGCGGCGAGAGGACAAAGAGGGAAGTGAGTCAGAGGGAAGGAACAGCCGAGCTTTAATTGACTGGCAGGGAAACCAGACATCAAATTGTCCTCCACATGCGAGAGCAGAGCCACTGTACTGTGTGAAATAAGTCCTACGCACCATGATATTCTGCTTTTGACAATATTTTAATCCGATTGAGTTAATCAGCTGTGGGATGAATCTGTGACGTCTCAGTCTGAGCACGAGAAGATGACGCAAACGTTTGTCTTGGGGGTTTTTTTTGGAACCGCAGAGACGTCCTCTGATGACGAAAATGTGCGCACAAAAGGAAAAAAAATCCTCACGGTCAGAGTTTTGTGTGTCTCTGTCTTTGCAGGGGGGGTGGGGGGGGGGGCAGGCTGCCACATGAACTGAGTTGCTTTGAGAAATGACCGAGGAGAACCATGAAACGATTACGTCACTCGGCTTCACAGAGAAGAAACATACAAAATGTAGCCAGAGCGCTTGTCCTTGAGAGCAGAGGAGCTTATTATTGCGTCAGTCTCCTCCTACGTAGCTTATTTAACGCAGATCACGGCGACTCGAACTGATTCACATTTGACCTCCACACCTTCGATCTAAAGCCATTTCCTCCTCGAATTTCAGTTCATGTCCTGCGAGTGCCTCAAGACCAAAATTAAAGGAGGCTGCAGCCCAAAAATCACCTTCATTTGCCACCTGTGATTGTTGAGGAGGTGCGTCAGGTTGTGCAGTCGGTCCCGTGTTTCTGTGAGCGTAAAAAGGAAGAAAAAGACGCAGCGGGGAAGGGAGCTCATGCCTGTGCGTACTATACAGTCTGACATTATGCGAGCTGACGGCTCCTGTGTCTGACATCTGATGTGTTCTGAAGTTCACAATGAGCCTCCGGTGAGATGCTGCGTGAATCACTCGGCGAGCCGCGCGGAGGAGCAGCGCGGATCCTGAATGGGAGTGAGATCTGAAACAAGTTTGGCGTGAATGTGTTCATTAAAAATAGCAGGGAACAAACGGGGTCGAACCGGAGACGGCGATGCGGGTGTGCGTTCGCGTTGCAGCGAGCTACACCGAGGGGATTCTCACGGTGCAATCTATAGATATGACTTTTATAGCATGCATGCGGTGGTCCGAGGTTTCACTCGGAGCTCCTTAAAGGGCCCATTCCCTGAAAAACTGTACTTTTCTCATCACTGGGTAAACCGCGCTGCACAAGCTCTTTGACCTTCACTGCACAAAATAGCAAATGCGTTTTTTTAACATTAATATTTATTTTCAGGAGAGGGGGAGCATTCACGTGAGCTGACTCTGAGTCTCGGTTTTAAAGGGCCTCGACCAGTTTTAACTTGTGGAATAGAAACGTGGTCCGCATGTGACTTGGAAACGTGAGACCTCCAATAAGCTGAGAGTCAGTCAAGAAACAGTCCTTCGATTATTTTTCTGCTGTGAAGGAACCTGATTACAGGACGTCTTTATCAAAGTAAACACATCAGTGCAACACTGAAGAAAATCCTTGATTTCAAGTCCAACTTGTCAAAAGAACCTCACGTATCATACATTTATATTTGTGCTGTGCTTCCTGTTCTACCTGGCTGAACCTTTACTCGCTTCTAATGTTGCAGTTGATTGGTTATGTGTGTATTGTCGTTTTTTTCCCCATGTGAATTCTGATGACTCAACAATGTTTGCCTTGAAATTTTCCCAGTGGGATCACAGAGTATCTCCCCAGTCGAAAGGCCGCCGTGTCTCTCTGATTTTCTGTCACTGACTGAAGGTTGCGGGCTGCAGCTCGGCCAGCCTGCACAGAGGTTTGCTGGCATCTAGTGGCTGATTACATTATGACAACAACAATGTATGATGGAGAAACCGTCAAGGGGCAGAAAGTAGATGCCAGAGAGAAACTTGATCCTAAAGTGGGACAAATTACACTTCTTGCTCGTGATGCAACAGGAACTGATGTGACATCACATTTATGAAAAATTTCCACCACAATAAATAATCAGTCTCCTTGCTGGTTCTACAATTTTTCAGTTTTTTTCATGGAGATATTCTTACAGCGAAGAAGGTTTGACTCGGTTAATACCATAATTATATACACGGTATTGAGAATGTCTTACTGTGTCAAGCCGAGGTGAAAGTGCTACAACATGTGCACGGGAACGATAACAGCCTTCAAAGGCCAATAAAATGTGTTGATACAATGATGAGCAGGGGACACGACCAGAGTATTAAGCAGGAGGAAGAGCCATAAGCTGTTTCAGTGCTGAGGTGTATTTTTTCCTTTACACTCTGCTGTATTTAGAAATGCTCCATATTTAGAAAGACACTATTCTCTCTGAAAATGTGCTCAACAACAAACGTGTGTGTGTGTGTGTGTGTGTGTGTGTGTGTGTGTGTGTGTGTGTGTGTGTGTGTGTGTGTGTGTG
>JASSRZ010000083.1:8472739-8483391 GCA_032164315.1 Malacoctenus gilli | reverse complement strand
GGAAATTGTGGCTCATCTCATGAAACATGTGTGGTGTGGACTTTTCGTCTAGGCCACGGTGCAGAACGTTTATTTCTGTTGAACTGCACCGAGACGTCCTGAACAGAGTCTCCAGTGTTGCTCTTCACGAGCTGACCTGGGCTTCAGTGTGAGGTGGGCCGCGCGCGAAGCCTCTCCTGACGAGGAACGTCTGCAGCGTGTGGCAGCAATGCGACGCCAAGGCCACCACCACTGAGGCTCTCTGGCGGGTTCTCCCGCCTTCTGAATGTTGCCCACCCGCTCCGGCGCAGCTTAGGGGATTTGTTCCCTCGGCAGCAGACTTTGAGGATGCCAAGCGGCATTACTCACTCAGGTGATTGAACCGAGTCGAGCGACTCGCTTTAACTGCTTGTCAACAAGGAAGCACATCCACGCCCCCCCCCAAATGCAGCCCCAACTTAAGGGATATTTTTCAAATTTAGAACGATAAGACATTCAAAGACTCGTTTGAACTTTGAATTCCCGCATAAGCTCCAAACAGACACCGAGAATAAGAAACAGAAGCACAGATTAGGTTCATCGGGCAGAAACATTCACGCCCTTTGCTCTAAAGTTAGCAGTGATAATGGCAGTGATCAGGTTGTTCAGGCCTCGCTGTCGTGTTGTTCTGATTTTGATTATACGTGCTTGTTTGGGCAGAAAATGCGCTCTTAGAAGAACAGGTTTGAATTCCAGCTTGAGACTTCTTCACTCGCATTGAATCTTCAAAGCTAATTTGAACATAACTCTTGTGTTGTGTGATGAGAGAGGGATTTCTTGCTAAGCTGCTCCAGAGTGCTTCGGTTCCTCCAACGTGTGACCGGTTTTACGCCAAAGCCGAGTGCGACACCAGCCTGTTTGTTTACAATCAGGCTCTCAAAGTCTTGTTTTGGGTCCGTTTTGAAGTCTCGGATCAACGCGTGTTGACTTTGTCACTATTTGATCCTCACACTGTGGAAAACAGTTGATCTCGACGAGTCATCTCTGGGAATTTCTGCTCTGAATGCCACAGTGGGGGAGAAAAAACCTCATGGTGAAAATGACATTATGGGAGCATGAAATGAGCTGCAGCCACTAATAATTTCCCAGGATTCTCCCGCATGTTTCTGGGAGCAGAACCGAGAGCCGGCGTTGAACAGACGCTCTTCGCTGATCTCTCTCCCTCCTCGCTCGGGTGAACGCACGTCACCGCCGAGGTTTCGCTCCCGCCGCGGCCTTACATTCCTCACTTTTATCACAGAAAAACAAACAGCGAGAAGGCAAAAGCGACAGTGGAGCGAGGTCAGTTTTTTTTTTTGGGAGCGAGACCACTGAGGTTCCAGCGAGCACAGCGACAGACAAACAGAGCGACGCACGCCAGGAGCCACGAGCACAACGGCTCCTCTGTTTGAACGCACGAGGTGTTTTTCGAAACCTGCGTGGCAAATTTTTTCCAAACACATTTCCAAAAGCTCATTTCTGTGGGAGAGAAGCTGCTGTCGGAGGGCCGCAGGTTTCCCCGTTCGTCGGATTTTTCTCTTACAGAAACATTCGAGCTGACGGCCTCGAATAAAATGTCAGTTGAGCAAAGTTTAACACGCAGCAAACGCAGATTTCTCTGCACTTTGAAAGTGGGTGGAGTTGCACAAGCCATATTTCCTTTCTCTCTCTATTTTTTTTCTGGATTTCTACAGAAGAAAAACAAAACATTCTCCGGAAATTGTGTCATTGTGTAATTCAAAATGATTCGACACTTTCGGATCTTTATCTTCTTTTGAAAGACACCAGTTATGGTTGCGTGCATGTTTGTTTCATTCAGGAAACTGCCACAAATTTGGCCTTTTTCGATCGACGATGACTTTTTTTATTCTGCGCAAAACTTCCTATCACCACGTGCCTAAATCAAGAAGACTCTTCATTTTATAACTCACTTTCTCTTGACTGGCCAACTTCTGCTTCCTGTGTTTAGTAATTCTCTGCTCAGCATCGAGTGTCTGTAATTGAGCACCTGCCTCGTTTTCTGACACCTGTTGAAAAGCAGGTTCGACTCAGCTTCTCACTAAAGTTACTTAAACTTGTCAACATTTTTTCCGAGATGGTATAAAATTGTTTAATGTGAGCCCTTAACTTTGCATCACGAGTCAAATGTTTTCTGCGGCAGCTCGGAGCTCCCGTGCGGTTTCTGCCGGTCCTCCTCCGGCTGTCTCCGATGTGATAAGCGCCGGACGGTTTTGGTCATCGGACAATGTCGGTGCCAAGTTGTTGCGCTCGCCCGTCTCGTCTCCCACTCGCAGCTGCGCTCTGTGATAAGAATGGCTTGACCCGCTCGGGGCATTGTCTTATCAGTGTGTCAGGCAATCCAAGGAAGGATGTGTGTGTGCAGAAAGTCGGGGCCGCGTCGGTGAAATGTGTCACGCGTTCCGCTCCAGGTTCTCTCCGTCAGCGCCGTGCACTTTCTGCACTTCACAGATGTGAGATCAGCTGAAGAGTTTTGTGGTCACTCAGTGTTCGTTTGAGCGAGAGTCGCTGGGTTCGACCTCGCATGTTTCGCGCCAGTTAACACCCATCAACTGTTGCAACTTCCCCTCCGATTCAGCTGAACTGGCTCACTTCTTTTATTTTCCTGGCTGAAGATGACGCGTTTGTAGCTTCTGATGGCACAAGTTTGCTTTTTCTTGGGAGTCCTGTGTCTGTTGTGCTTTTCTTGAGGCTCCTCAAGGCTACTTGTAATCAGACTCGTTGTGTTTTGCTGAACAATAAACAAGATCAGGGCCGTGAGCCGTCACTTAAATGTCGGTTTGAATTCTGCTGGTTTATGTTACAAACGCATGGATAAAAATATGACAAACGATTGCAAAAAATCATCGTTTATAACAAATCGTTCACACCCTTCTCGCAGCTGTTTTAATGTAGTACGCCAGCCTGATTACAGGGTCTAAAACTGTGCTGCTGCCGTCGACTGAAAACAATCTTCCTCATTGTTTCTCGGCTTGGCCGCAGGAGGTTCCCAGCAAACAAACACTGTTCAAAGCTGGCGATTATGTGCAATATTCCCCACGCTGCCTGTCGTGGGGACATCTTTCATTAGTTTGTTCATTACGATCTGAAATTTGAAGGCTGCTTTAATTTTCTTATCAGCGTTCGAGGGTCTCAGACGCTCTAAAGCTTCTCGGCCATTTCACAGATTCCAGGAAAGGCGGGTTCTCTCTTTAATTTGTGTGGGGCGCAGATCTGAGGCATTCCTGAGGGAGGGGGGGGGGTTGAATCCAGGCCATGACGGGGGAGCACCATATTTACTTCTTACATTTCATATAAGCGATTTTACAGAGTTATGTTCTGTCAAATAAACAGTTTTAGAGCCGCAAGTACACAAAACGTATTTCTACTAACGTGCGATGCATTGCACAAGAACAGGGAAGCTTAAAGGGACAAAGCATTTATATACACACATGCACACACACACTCACACTCACACACACACTCCTTCCTCATTTCCCCAGGAATCTAGATGCGAGTTGTTTCCTCAGTGCTGAGCTGACCACCGATTTTTCTGCCTGATAAGCACTTTTTATTTTCGCTGACTGATCCTTTTAGTTGTTCTGTTCTTCTGCTCATCCTGAGACTCTTGTGCCAGTCGTTGTCCTTTGTAGCGTAGTCCGTCTTCTGGAAAGATTGTAACTGCTTTTCTGACTTTTCGCTGTTGGGGTCCATCTAAATTTGATGTGTTGGACATAAATTTAAAAAAGTGCACCTGCAGAGCTGTTGGTGGGCATTAGTTCTCTCCTTTTTTGACGCCTGCTGGCATCCCCTTTTTAAAAGGTGAATAAGGGGTTAAAAGCAGATTGATTTCCTGTAAGCTTGATTAAGTTTGGTGAGAACGGGGGACTAATCCTCTTAGACAAAAAGCGCGCTGTTTGAGAACCGGCTGGTCAGGCGCACACGGGGTTAAACGGGAATGAATGTGTAGATTGTGCGGCTTAATGTCAAGACGTCTGAGACGAGTCGAGGTTGAGAAGCGTTTACAGCAGTAATCATCAGGACGACTGAACCTTTTATGAAGGTGTTTTGTCATGTAAGAGATGTAGAAATAAAGCTGACAACTTTAATGCAAAGGTTTCAATAGTAACGGCGTTGAAAGAACTCCTAAAGTTCCGCGCTACAGACGGGATGCGAGTTATTTGATTTGACATTCATTCAAGGAAACGTCTCACGTTTGGCTTCTCTCTTTCTTGCACAGATGGTTTAAGTTGCTGGACAAAACGGGTAAGCCTGACAAGGACCGCGGCGAGGTGCTTCTGGACATTCAGTTCATGCGAAACAACATGACCGCCAGCATGTTCGACCTCTCTGCCGCGGGGAAGTCCCGGTCCCGCCTGGGCAAGCTCAAGGACAAAGTTCGAGGCAAGAAGAAGGAGTCCGACTCGTCTCCTGGTGCGACGCAGCCCTTCGCTCAGGTTCTCACGGACAGTGAGGACGAGGCAAACGGGGACGATGGCGAGGAGGCGGCCGCGCCGAACGGAGACGGGAAGAACAAGAAGCACAAGATGAAGTCTTTGTTTTCCTCCAAGTCGAATCTGCAGAAGAGTCTGTCTCAGTCCATGTCTGTTCTACCCGCTAAGAACTCCACGCTGAGCGGCAGCCAGTCGTCAGGTCTGAACGTGGAGTCCTCGCAGGGTCAGTCGTTTTCTACATCCATGTCGTTTGTTTGTTCGGAGTCATTCCTTCCTGAATCCATTCTTGTTCTTTCAGGTAAAAAGAAGTTCAAGTTCAAGATCCATAAGCGCTCGGGCAGCTCGGACCTCAAAGAATCCTTGCGTGGCGCTCAGAAGCAGGCGCCTGTGGAACAGAGCAACCTGTGCATCAACGGCAGCCATATTTACTGCGAGGAGCCGCCGGCTCGGACCTCGCGCATCGGTTCCAACTTCAGCCAGACGAGTTCGGGTCACGGATCGATGGAGGACGTCCCCGAAAACTCTCCTCCGTCTATTGAGTCACTCAGCACAGGGAGGCAGTGCTCACCATGGACCGAGGAGGACGAGGAGGAGCCAGCAGAGGAGGGCAACGTGATGGACGATGGAGACGGGTCAAAAAGGGACGAGGAGGAGGAAAAGTCTCGTTTGGAGGAGGAGAGGAGACGGAAAATAGAGGAAGAGGAGGAAGCCAGGAAACAAGAGGAGCTTGAGAGGTTAGCAGAAGAAGAGAGAAAACAAGAAGAAGAAAGGCAAAGAATTGAAGAAGAGAAATGTAGACTGGAGGAAGAGGAGCATGCAAGAAGGGAGGAGGAGGAGGCCAGGAGAGAGGAAGAGGAGCGTGCAAGGAGGGAGGAGGAGAGGGTCAGGAGGGAGGAAGAGGAGCGTGCAAGAAGGGAGGAGGAGGAAAGGGTCAGGAGGGAGAAAGAGGAGCGTGCAAGAAGGGAGGAGGAGGAGGCCAGGAGGGAGGAAGAGGAGCGTGCAAGAAGGGAGGAGGAGGAGCGTGCAAGAAGGGAGGAGGAGAGGGTCAGGAGGGAGAAAGAGGAGCATGCAAGGAGGGAGGAGGAGGAGGCCAGGAGGGAGGAAGAGGAGCGTGCAAGAAGGGAGGAGGAGAGGGTCAGGAGGGAGAAAGAGGAGGAGAAGGCCAGGAAAGAAGAAGAGGCGGAGAGGGCTAGGAGGAAGGAAGAGGAGGAGAGGGCCAGGAGGGAGGAAGAGGAGGAGAGGGCCAGGAGGGAAGAAGAGGAGCATCATAGATTAGAAGAAGAAAGGAAAATGATGGAACAGGAGAGACTGAAGAGGGAGGAAGAGTGTCTGAGATTAGAGGAAAAGTGGAGACTTGAGGAAGAAAAACTCCAGCGAGAAGAGGAGGAGAGAGTCAGAAGGGAGGAAGAGGAGCGTGTAAGAAGAGAGCTGGAGGAGGCGCAGACAGTAAAAAGACAACAGGAGGAGTTGGAGAAGTTGGCTGAGGAGAAACGGAAACAAGAGGAGGAGGAGGAGGAGGAGAGGGCTCAAGAAGTGAAGCGTCAACTGGCAGAGGAAAAGAGGAGGATTTTGGAGGAAGATGAGAGGAAAAGGAGGGAAGAGGAGGAACTGGTGAAAAGACAAGAGCAAGAAAGAAGGCAGGAGGAAGAAATGAGGATTCGGAAAGAAGAGGAGAGGAAACGGGAGGAAGCTGAAAGAATGAAAAAGGAGAAGGAGGACTATGAGAGACTGATGGAGGAAGAGAAGAAACTTGAAGAAGAGAGGAGAAGGGTTGAAGCGGAGGAGAAATTCAAGGAAGAAGAAAGGATGAGGCTGGAAGAAGAGCAGAAAAGGAAAGAAGAGGAAGAAGAGAGGAAGAGAGTTGAGCAAGAAAAAAGGCAAAGAGAGGAAGAGGAAAGAATCAAAAAGGAAGAGGAAGAAGAGAGGGCAAGAAAGGAAAAGGAAGAACATGAGCGATTGTTGGAGCAAACGAGACAAGAGGAAGAAAAGCGGAGAATGGAGGAAGAGGAGAGAATGAGAAGGGAAGAAGAGGAAAGGCTCCGGGTGGAGGAAGACAACAGGAGGAAACGGGAGGAAGAAGAAAGGATGAGAAAAGAGGCAGAAGAAAAGAAGAGATTGGAAGAGGAGAAAAAGAGACTGAAGGAAGAAGAAAGGAGGCAGATTGAAGAGGAGAAGGTGAGGAAGGAGAAAGAGGAGAGAGCTGCGCAGGAGAGGAAGGAGAGGTTGGCACGAGAGGAGGCGGAGAAGAAAAAGAAGGAGCAGAACATAAAAGCTGCAGGGAAGAAATCCAAAGTCATCGTGCCCGCAGGAGGCGCTTCTACCAATCCCTTTGATGAAGACTTCTCCACAAACCCCTTCGAGGAAACTCCCAGCAGCGCGATCGAAGAGGCCACGCCCCTACAAAGGTCAGTGCACAGCCTGGATCACAAGCTCTGTGACAGGATGCACACAGAACACCTGATTTCTCCTACTCTCCTCTTTTTCCACTGAACAAAACGCTTCACTTCAAACCAATCGTTGAGAAACAAACTCTCTCCAACGTTCAAAAGCAGGAGCCTACAAAATAAAAGCCATAGCTTTAAATAAAAAAAAACATGATTTCACCTCAAAGCAGCAGAACAAGAAGAGAAACTAAAATGTTCGACTCTTGATGAGAATTAAACAAGCAGCCGTCACTGATACAGGAAGTGTGGCAAAGAATAGATCTGCTGTTTATTGTCTCCGTCACAGTCCAGCAGCTCTTCCTCCTCTTCATCACTTCTCATTATTCACTTGCTCAGCTTTTGGTGCATCTGTGACCGCTGGGATGAGTGATGGTGCAGCAGTCTGACCTGCAAGGTGTCGCCTCGACTTCAGTCACAGCAGAAAATATTGACAACAAACTGGCAACAGAAAAGAAGCAAATCAAATTGTTTGATTATATCTTGCAAATTTTGCTTGGATTTGAGTTTATTTTAAAGTTTGAGTGCTTCTATTTTGGTTCTTCAGTTTGAAGCAACTTTGTCTAATTATCTTGTTTATGTCTCAGTTCCAGTTGTCGCTCTGCGGCGGCGTCGGTGGCAAACAAGACGCTTTCCGCTGAAGAAAAGGACGTGACTGGGAGTCACCGTGAGAAGCGCCCGGCTCCGCAGCCTCCAGGAAGGAACCAAGCTGAGAAGCCGAGCTGGAGAGAGCAGGAGGAGGTGTCGGCGCCGCATCTGGCTCGCGCTAACAAGCAAAGCCCAGACAAAGACGTGAGAACCGTCAGTGTCCCCCCGCAGCGCTCCACGCTCGTGATTTCTCCTCAGAGCAGAAGTCCCACAGATTCGAAGGACGCCCAGAACGCCAAACCAGCAAAACGGCCCGCGCCGTCCAGGCCGGAGGAAGGAAGAACGGCCGCGCCGTCTCAGGGCAGAGTCCCCCCCGGCTCCCAGACGAAGCCGGTCGTTTACGGCTTGAATCCGTTTGAGGACGATGACGACGAAGTCGACTTGGAAGCTCGCGATGACCCGGCGGCCTCCGGTCACGGTCCAGCGCTCCGGCCTCCTTCCGTGTCACAAACTGATAATGACGCAGCCAAAACCAAATCCTCCAAGGTGGCCCGCGCTCCTCCGCCTCCCGCCCAGAGCGACGCCACGCCGAGCGCTTCCAACAGCCAAAACACTGACAGAGGACTCGGGACTGACGGTATGGGTGAAAGACCACCTGATACAGCTGCTGACCAAACGCCGACGGAGGCGACGCGTCCGGTCCGCGTGGAGGAGACGCCCCTGAAGGAGGACATGCAGAGCAGCAAGGAAGCAGGTGTGAAGAAACAGGGACCTCCTGTAGCTGTTCGCAGGTGAGACCACCTCATTCATCGTCTGTCAGTGTAATGATGCAAAATGTCAGTTTTGTCGGATGCCGTCTGATCCTGAAGAACAATAACACGTTGAACAAGCAGCCTGCGTGTCTGGAAGGTGTTACGTGTACTTACACAGTGATGCCACATTGTTGTTCTCTGTAATTGCAGGCTGCAACCCGTAAAACCTCTGAGTCCCGTTGAGCAGCCGCCTGTCTCGGTTGTTCAAGGAGAAAATGATAATAAATCTGCAGAGATCCTCGGTGGACTTCAGGACAAATCAAAGGTAAAAACAAATTGAGCCCACGAGACTGCGCGCGCACACACGGTGATTGTTTCTTTTTCATGCGCTATCGTAGCCAGGCAATATCTGAATACTAATTTCTGGCGTCCTTGAACAGGTTGACGCCGGGACAAAAGGTCCGTACTCCCAGCTGACTCGGGAGGAGCTGATCTCCCTCGTGCTCAAGCAGGAGCAGCAGCTCTCGGAGAGAGATAAGAAGATCTCGGAGCTGGAGACGTACATTGATAACTTGCTGGTGCGAGTCATGGAGGAGCAGCCGAGTATCTTGATGTCGCTGAATGCCGTGAAGAAACCCGCCTAGACGGATTCCCGGCTGGCCTCGTGCCTGACCGGTGTAAACACACTGACTGATTCTGTCCTTCAATTGAAACTTCAATTTGCGAGACTTTCTGGTCACATTTGGCACGCTGGGGTTGAGTTTTTTATTGACCACAAGGGTTTATTTTTCTACAATTGAGATGGTGAATAAAGATTGCCAGCTACCTGGCAGAGTCCATATTTCTTCCAGTTTAGAAATCATCCTTCGGTTTCCCCCTTCAAATGAACCCCTGTTCATACTGTATGTACTTTACCACAGCTTCCTTGCAGATCATTTATTCCAGTCAGATTGCAATCATGACCAATGCATTTCAATCATGGCAACACAAAATGCATGCCGTCTCTCAACATGAAGAAAAGCCTTATTCTGTCAATTCACGCACCCATCATACAGATGTTTCTTGTATTGTTGTCAGAAGTTTACATGATTTTGCTAACTCCCCCCCAAAAAGCACTTTAATTTGCTAACACTGTTAAAATTCACACTGAATAAATGTACTGTTTCAAGGTGGTTGTTTTATTGACTTTCATGAATAAACATTTGCATTGATACATTTCCCTTTTTTGCAGTTTCATCACTGGAAATCTGTTTTTTTTTCTTCACACTTTTGTTAAAAGAACTTGTTTCTTTTCTTGATGAGGTTCTTTGTAGGCTTTACAAGCCCTGGAATTGTGCCATCATGGTGCTGCTTTTACTTGTCGTCCCTTGGTGCTTCGTCAGTTTGAAAGCGCGACTTTGGCTCTCCGTGCCGCCAAACCTGTCCGCCAGGGAGCGCTCCATCCGGCGCTACTTTCACCCCACCTGCACTTGGAGCTTCGGGCTCTCACAGGTGAGTGACCGCTTCGCAGTCTGACGTGAGTGCTTCTTTCTGGACATTACATCGCTTTCAACTTTTGACACACTGTATCCAATTTACATTTTTAGATTTTATAAAAATATGATCAATTTTTTTGAAACTTTTCTTAATTTCACTCAATTGTATATTTACATTTTTTTTCTTTTCTTTTTTTTTTTTTTTTTTTTAGAAATTGTGCACACCGTGTACATAGTGAATCTGTGCTGAACGTGGTTTAGAAAAAAAGGAAAGAAAAAGGCGGAACTCAGATTTTCTTTCGTTGCATCTACCCGGACATATTTAACGGTCCCTCCCCTAACTGGCACCTGAAGTTCACTTGTTTGCGTCGTTGCCTGGTAGTCGCCTCTTCTACGGGGGCTTGTGCTGTTTCACCTGCAGTCTCAGCTCCGGAGCGGTGGTCCGCGGGTTCTCAGGGTGCTGCTGCGGCGTCTCTTGTTAACATGTCGGCGTCACGTCTGCTGTGTCCGGGCTGCGGCTCCTCCAACGTCGTGGAGGACGACCTGTACGCGCAGCATCAGATGGTGTGTGTGGACTGCGGCTCCGTGGTGTCCGAGGGCTTCCTGGCCGCTGACCCGCTCGACGGGACAGGTACGAACAACCGTCCACTGTCGGTGAAACTGTAAGCAGCCACATTTTAACGACTCAAAAGAGACAACTGTACTTGTAGTGTAGTCACAAATGCACAATCATGTTTTTTAAGCATCTTGCTTTTTAATTTAGGAATTGTTTTTACAATAATTGCGGAACTTGCAAAATCTGTAAAACACAATGTTGACACAGTGTTGTAGATTTTTCATTTTGTCTGTTTCCTCAATGTGACAGGTAGTGAGAAGTACTGCATAAAGTACCATTTCAAGTAGTCTTGACTGCTTTTCTCAGAAAAGTGTTACATGTGTCACTTTGTC
>JASSRZ010000083.1:8457423-8472639 GCA_032164315.1 Malacoctenus gilli | reverse complement strand
AGAAGTACTGCATAAAGTACCATTTCAAGTAGTCTTGACTGCTTTTCTCAGAAAAGTGTTACATGTGTCACTTTGTCTTCTTCTGCTTCTTCATCACAGCTGTCAGCTACAGCAGAACCACGGCTGTGGCCAAAAAGCCGTGTAAAAACCTGATCATAGGTGAGCTTTGCCCTCCAAACAGAAACATCTTGTGTTATATTGAGCAGTAACTCCTGTATATGTGCCGCCAGCCTGTCCATATGTACACACACGTTCTGCTGCGCGTCTTCAGGTCAGCAGCGTCTCAGCGCCATCTGTCGAATCCTGCGGGTCAACAGCGAAATCGAGGCTCTCTCCAGCACCTATTACAACCAGGTGTACCAGCATCCGAGTGTCATCAACGTCACCCTCCATAAAAAGCACATTCTGGCCGGATGCTGCGTCCTGGTGAGCTGCAGGATGCACAACTGGCCCATCACCATGGGAACCGTCGGCTACCTGGTGGACGCCGACCTGATGGAGGTGGGGGCGGTTTATCAGGAGATGATCAAAATCCTCAAGATTGAGGCGCCGATCGTCGGCGTCACCGATGTGATCGCGGCTCACAGTGAGGAGTAAGTCCGAGTTGTTCTGTATGTATGTCAAAGCAAAACCTGCGTAGATATGATTGATTCATGTGCTTTCTCTTTTTCCTTCAGTTGGTTTTCTCTTCAAGAATAAGAATTTGAAATAAATATGTGAAATTTTTTCCGTGGCCTCGGTGAAGTTTTGGAAAAACTTTTCCTCCCTGAACCTTTATCAAGTTTTCATAACAACTGGGCCCCAGTTTTATTTGAAGTTCCTGCCCGTCTGAAGAGCTGAAAGAATAGTAACCTGGCAGCTCCATAAATCATTCAGACCAGGTGCTTTATTGCTACATTTTTATGCGGTTTCCTCGGTTTTAATGAGTCTTTTTTTTCTCTGAAACTGAGGAATTCTTTCTCCCCTTCTGGCAGATACAAAATCAGCTCCACTCACGTTCCGGAAGAGTTGGCGGAGACCTCCAAGGACCTGACCAAGCGAGCCGTGGCCCTGGTGGAGCTGGCGGCGGATTCCTGGATCGTGACGGGCCGCAAGCCCACCCCCATTATGATGGCGGCGGTCTATCTGGCCTGGCAGTCGCTGAAGCCGTGCAAGCTTCGCCTCAAGTTCTCCCTGGCCAAATTCTGTCAGATGGCCAAGGTGAGGCAGGAGAAGCAGGCGATGAAGAGGATCACCGAGATGAAGGAGGTGCTGTGTAAGCTGGGCAAGGAGCTCCCCTGGGTCACGGAGGCGGTGACGCCGGACAACGTCGTCTGCCAGGTGGACGACATCCTGCGGCACCGCAGCGCTCTGATGAGGAGGGCTCTGAAACACCACGAGGAGGCTCTGCTGGCCGAGTCTCAGGCCAGCTGTGCCGAGGCGCAAACCTCCGGGCCCGTCAATCAAACCCCAGGCGCAGCCTCCGTGGAACAATGTGCGGAGGACGCGGCGAGGACCGAACAAACGCAGCACAGAGACGAGCCCAGTAGCGCTCAACAGAGCCTTGGTACGGAGCCTAACTGGGGCAGAAGGGAGCTTTTTGCCCCCCCGTGCGTGGTTCACTGCAAGAAGCGGCGAGTGGAGCGGCCTGAGCTCAGGGACGTCACGGGGGACGAGGAAATCTCCGACAGTGAAATCGACTCGTACATTCGCACCCCTCGGGAGGCTCGAGAATTCGCTTTGACACAGGGGGTGTTGAATTCATCTGACAGCAGGAAATCGTAGCCAGCTGAGATCTGAGACCAAAGTTTGGCTCCTTGTTGCTTTAATTCTAGTTTCTCTCGTCTTTTTTTTAGCGAGGATTATTTCATTTCTTGTTCATTTGAAATGAGAAACGGCATCAGTTGTTGCTGTGTTTAAGGATCGGATGTCTTTACAGAACTGCAATAAATGAAACAGCTTCTGACCGTGGTGACATGAGGATCCCTGAACTATGAAGAGGTTTTCTTATTTGTTAAGAATCAGCAAGGTGGTTATCTCCCCGCACCAAGAACTGGACGTCAGTGTTGGCGAGCAGCAGCTGTACTGACGTGATTTGGAGGTCCGATAAATTAGCAAAACTTCCATTGTGTCCAGCAGGCTTTGTTATTATGCAGACGCTCCTCGTCATCTTAATTAGTAAATGCAGCCGTGCAGCTGCACTCTGACCACCCGCAGCATCAATTCTCCCTCTTTCTTGCAATCTCATTTTCACATTAACTGGAAACAGAGAGGTCGTTTCATCTTCCTATTTTTATTCTTCCACAGTACAGTGGTAGTACATGCCACACATCGTTGTATACTGCGTTGAATGTCACACCGCAAGCTGCATATGTAGTAATACTTCAGTGACGGCTGTAAGACTCTGAAACAAGCATCAGTGAGCAAAAAGCAAAGCGCCAGCTTTACATCGACAGCAGATTGATTATTTTTACAAGTAGCACCTCCAACTTTGAGACTTGGTTGACACATTTCAGCAGAACCCTTCCTGAGAAAAATATGAGCGATACATTAACTGAAGATGATAATAATAAGGATAAATGCTGCAACTGGTATGAAGATACAAACAGCAAGCAGGCATCAAGGCTTCATCTCAGGGATGCTTTAACTTGTTGGCTCACTTACTGAATGCCACATTAACCCCTCGTGCACTTTGCCCACTGAGAGGAAGCAAAACTGGACTCATCATCCTGTTTCTTTTTCTACTGTTTGTTTATATTCTGCAAAAACAAACTCCCGAAATCCAAATTAAAGTGTTCAAATTCTTCTGCACAAAGCAACGATTACTCCACACATCAGCGCAAAGCTGGAGGGATGATTTCCAGACACAGCTTGAACTGATGGTTCAGTTTTCTCCTCCGATGCGACAAGGACTCCTGTGACTGGCCTCTTGACCCTCACCCAAATCACAGCGATTGCTCCCACAAACTTTCTGAAAACATTTCACCATCTCTGTGTCTGTTTGCCAAAAAACACAACAAACTCACACAACGTTTCATGAGATTTTATGATGATATTCTGGATCCTGGTTGAGCAGAGATTCATTTCGTTTGTGGCACCAAATTGCCTGAAACAGGTGCTCACCAATCGAGATGCGGGATGCCCCTTTTCATAGGACCACGCTGGCGGCACAGTGATTGGCAGGCACTCCAATGCGGCGGTGACACTTGAACATCTTCCGCAATTCAGCGCGGAAGCGGTCGTGCAGCCAGGCATAAAGGAAGGGGTTGCAGCAGGAGGAGCTCATGGCGCACAGGTGGCACAGCAGCTGAATGAGCAGAAAGTAGCGCTTGTTGATGAGGTGGATGTCGATGTCTCTCAGCACATTGAACACGTGAATGGGGAGCCAGCACACTGCGAAGGCAGACACCAGGAGGGCGACCAGGCGAAAGATCTTCCTCTTTCGAGCCTGATGAGCGCCGGCCTGGTCCTGCGTCCTGTGACCCGGGGCGACGCACTTCCTGAGCTTGACGGTGATGCAGAGGTAGGAGACGAACACGGCGGACAGAGGGAGGACGTAGGTGACCAGCAGGGTGCTGTACGCGTAGGCGCGCCTCTCTTTCTCCTGGCCCATCCAGAACTCCTCGCAGATGGTGAAGCCCTCCTCTTTGAACTCCACGTGGTATGTGTGGGTCACCGCAGGGGCCACCAAGCCGCACGACAGCAGCCAGATGCCGGCGAGAACGGCGGCGCAGGTCGCCACAGAGGTCCGCTTCTTCAAGGGGTGAACTGTAGCGTAATATCTGCACCGGAGAGAGAGAGAGAGAGAAAGGGAGAGGAAGGAAGAGAGACAGAGCGAGAGACAGAGACAGAGAGCACAACACCTTACAAAGAGCCTGCAAAGCCACGTGGAAGTAATACAAGACAAATTGTGCATGAATTAATAAAATCATGCCCTCTTGAGGCACAGTTGTAACAAAAGGTCAAACACTTGCTCTCGTCTTCCTGATTGTAAAACATGTTAAATGAGATAATTACCCCCATATCTTGCACTTGACTGTGCTTCACTGCACACTGAAGTCTTTTTAACCCGAAAGATTTCAAATGAAATGAGGAGAATCATTTACAGGATGAATCACTTGCAGGTGTGCAAAGTCAAATCGCAGCCAGAGAAAGATTCTCAGTTTGGAGCAAATTACGTCCTCAGCTGACGTTTAAAAAAAGCCTCAATTAGGTTGAATGTCCTTCACACGGAAAGGAAAGCTATCAGCAGCTTGACTGCAAAAGGAGGATGAACAGTTGAACGGACTGACTGTCTCATGTGGCAGCTTTCTTTGTTGTACAACCTTGTTTTTCCTCGTCTGTGCAAGCATCAGATTAAGATAAGACAGCAGCTGTAAGGCTCTAAGTGTTGCTCGCTGCTCACTGAAGCGTCTCATGAATCTGGGCTCCGGTTCATATTAAAGATTGACGAACAAGGTCCGCCGTGTGAATAATGCAATCATGCACGAGAGGAATTGTAATGAGAAATACCTGATTAGGAGTTCATCAAGAATGTATGAGAAGTCTTTAAACCAGTGTTGTAATCAGGCTGCAAGTTAACCTGTTGAAATGTATATTTTCATTCATTATTGAGTGTTTTTTTCTTTTCCCTTGATGAGTTTATCAGGCATCAGGTGAAACATGTATTGAAGTATTCCATGCAGTAGAATCATTTAGGTTCAAGCTGCTGCAAAGGCTCATTTTGAACCACGTTTACAAATTGGCTGGAAACTTTATTTCATGAGGTTCCTCTGTTGATGCATATCAAGCAAAGGCTCATGTCACACCAGCTGGATATTCCTACTTATGTAAGAAGAGAGTGCAAGCTGTGATCTGCAGTGCAGACATCCATCCACCCACCTATCCACAGCAATTGCAGTGAGTGTGAAGACTGAAACGTAGACCGTCACTGGCTGGACCAGGAACACCAGATAGCACATGGAGCGGCCAAACACCCAGCCGCGAGGGTTGAAGGCGTAGGCCAGGGTGAAGGGGACGCACGTCACGCACATCAGCATGTCGGAGAAGGCCAGGTTCCCGATGAAGAAGTTGGTGACGTTGTGCATCTTGCGGGTCCGGCAGATGACATAGAGGAGCAGGTAGTTCCCGAACACGCCCACCACCACCACCAGCACGTAGAAGGGGATGATGAGGGGCTTGAAAATCTGCAGCAGGGCCACGTCTGCGAACTGGGAGCTGCGATTGGTCGAGTTGCTCTGCACCGCCACTTCGTAGATGTGCCCGTCCGTCTGTCCCTCTGGTGAGGACGGATGCGAGCCTCCAGCCAGGCTGCTGTGGTTACTCTCCATGGTGTCGACAGTCGGTCTGTAAACACCAGCACAGTCCACAACACAACACAACACAACACAACAGAGCCTTAATGACCACGTGCAATTGAGGTTGGAACGAAACATGAACGTGACATTTACTAAAGATTATCATTAGGCAGAAAAAGCTTGCTTTTCACACTCCAACACTCTAATAGTGAGAGAAAAGGCCACATTATTACAGGGTTGGTGATTATGAAAGCATCTGAATGGAAATGAACAGAGACATATTGTAGAAAATGTCCATTCACACACTGCATCACATGAGGAGACCTGACCAGGTCTCTGCTCTGGCAATTTATGTCAACATTAAAATATGTTGGTGCAATGAGAAGGCGTCATTTATTGCATTTGCTCATTATTGTGCTGCTTAATGTAAAGGCAAAACATTTTCTAAAACAGTCTTGCATTAGAATTAATTCATTGTGCCCAGGGCTGTTTTTTTTAAAAACCATTATTATCAATAGTGCATGTAAATGCAAATAGATTCAGCTTTACAAACAAAACACAATCCATGTGTTTTCGTCAGTGATTGAGCACTCCATCACATTTTCTCTCATCACTCATATTTCCCAATCAGAGAGAGAAAACAGCCTTCCACCAAAGCAAAGTGTTGCACCTGTACAAATAACCAGGCAAACAGGCAGCTCTGCCTGATTACGTGAATGCGTTGTAATCTAAATAGCACTCGGCCCGCGCTGCAGCGTGCCAAGCTTGGCAACCGTTGTCCAGTGGATGCGGATTGTGGTCTCATAACAGATGATGTCTGGTCCCAGCGCTGGGACCACGGGGGGTCAGAGGGGGTCAGGGGTGACGAGCATCCAAAGAGCCGTTTTAAACAGCGTGCTCATTTTGAAGCCTGTTTATGTGGGAGAGGCAGCCGCTGGGATGTAAAAAGAGCTCCTGTTCAAATGGTTTGAGCTTTTTTGTTGAAAATACAGACAGCAGGAAACTCACACCTGGTGAAGTCACATTTGTGCATGTGGCGATTCCATCAAACTCAGATGCAAACGGCAAACTGGGAGGTGGTGATGAAACAGGAACAGGAGCTTCTCATGAAGCTTTTAACTTTCAGCTTTTATAGTGATGAGTGAATAAAACTGTTGCCCGCAGGACTTTTAAAATGTTGAGTTTAAAGTCGTTCATTCGGCACTACTAAAGGTCTACTCGGCTCCTCTTTCGTGATCTGATCTGAATAATAGCGTTTTGTTGGTTTACTGAAATAATGAGTTGTGGAAGATAATTAGAGCTGAAGTAGCGTGTGGGAGGTCCTGCGTTTTGGAACTTTCTCCTGCTGCAACATTGCGCGATTACAACTTTGGAGTGTTTTTCTTCTGTGTTTCTGGTGTTTTATAGCGAAACACAATTAGTATAATTGAAAATGACTCATTTGTACGATGCAGAGTTATGAAGTCGCTCGTACATTTGATGTCGGGACTTACCGCTGACAGCTAATTTCAATATTCATGAGCCGCGTGGGGGTGAGATTTTACTGGAGGGTAATTACAGATTTTGTCTGTCTCAAGTCATAGACATGTCAGACCATCAAGCCCGCTCAGATCCAAGCTCAGCGCAGACAGTAAAGGATAAACCAGCACTGTGTATGACTTTGAAATGAATAATGTATCATTGAATATATTTATGTATGAAAAAAAAGTCCCTCGCTTACATGCTGAGAATATTCATGAGTTGCATGGTCACTGGGATGATGTTGACTGAGCTTCACTCGGACTAAACTTACCATTGTTGCTTTACCAGTGGAATAATTTTCATGTTTTTTTCATGTCTGCAGAGGATTGGAATCACTCACTTTGTTCCCATCATGGATTACTTTGAATCTGACAACTTTGAGGACACATTATAGAATAATGTGGAGAATGAGCGACTCCCCACAAGGTTCAGCCAAGTGTGATCAAAGTTCGAGGCTAAAGTCGTGTGTTTATTCGTTTATTAATCTGCACAAGCTGCTTTATGAATGTTTCGGCACACAGTGTTCAAGATCACTGACGAGCGTCAGGTTCAAAGCACCTTTGAAAGGCTCTATAAATAAAATCTTGTGGCGTTTCTATTGGAGGCTTGTGGGATCTCACGTCGTGATGTTGAAATCAAGGTTGAGTGGGGACCAGAGATGCGTCTCTTTTCCCCTGTGTCTGCGTTCTGGAGCACAGGTGAGTCACCCGGCTTTGATCCTCTACCTGTCAAGTCCTTTTTTATTTTTTTGTCCCTCACACATCTTTGGATCGTAGAAGGAGGAAGACGTGGGGGTCCCACTGGGTCTGGTCACAGCTAAGTGGAGATGCTGCTGGACTCCAGCAAACCAACTTGAGGCTTCTCCGTCTTTCATCCGCTGCTCTCGATTCTTCGGGTGTTTCTGGCGAGCGAGCTCGTCCCAGGGTGCAAAATTGAAATAGAGATAAAACGCGTGACCCTTCTTCGGTGCCTTTTTACTGTTGTGTCCTTCACTTTTTTCTCCTCTTTGACTCTTTCTCATGGTCCACATATTTGATCGTGAAAGGAATATTTTTCCCCCTCACTAGTTCTTTGAACAAACATCTACTCAATGTCCGTACATTGGTATATTTGAATACAAAATCAAAGTGTTAGAAAGTATTGTAAAAAACAGTGAATAGATTGAATATTCTAAATATGAACATATATATGAATAAACTCATGAATAACTTAATAAATTAATTGATATACGATCATACAATTAAAAAATGTGACTATTTACATTTGGAGCTGATACAATGTGTTTTTGTATAGATCATTTAAAGTCCATTTAACTTTTTTTACATTAGTTTAACAGAAGCACAAGCAATCCTGCACTTTTACTAATTATTCCTTCATAAGTGACCCCTTGTTGTTTGTACATTTTGTCCAACTCTCTATTATGACCATTCATGGCAACGTTTCTTTCTGATTCTTGCATTTTTCTGAGCAGTCGAGGAATAAACACGCCTCCTCGGGTTACAAGGCTGCGACGTCTCACAAATCAGAGCTCAGGTACAAAGTTTGTGCAATACTGTGTAAATGTTAGAGATGGCTTTACAAAGGGACACTCCAAAAATATGTACATACTCTGTGTATTAATCCTCCTCATAACATAACACAACAGCATATTTTGCCTGTTTTACATGCATGAGGAAAACAGATGCAACTCATGAACTTCAAACGACATTAAAGGAAACATGCTATGGAAACATTGTGCATGTGCGTCATCTAAACTGGCATGAGTTTCTGGACTGCTGATAAAGAAAACATTTCAAAATGGGAAAAAAATAGATAGAAGAAGACGTCAGGTAACAGCTTACTGCCTCGGAAAAACAGGAGTCACCTACCTGCGTGGATGTTTCTTCAATTATGAGAAGAGCGAATGAACAAAGTGAAGCGCAGACCTTTTTATGTATGAGCGTCCTCACAGTGAGGGAGCTGAAGCTGCTGCTGGTTGGAAGAGAGAAGGGAGCGAGAGAGAGAGCGAGAGAGAGAGTGAGAGAGAGAGGGGGGGGGGGGGTAGGTAGTCTATAGGAATGACAACATGCCAATAAGATGGCAGGAATCCAGGAAGATTAATCGGTGTGCCGCACAGGAAGACGATGCTTGATCTCCAACTGATTAGTTAGTGGTGGGGACTGAGAGGGGTCTCAGTGGCAGTGATGGATCCGTTCAGGCATGTGTGGGACTCTACCTCAGGGGTTTGATTTACCTCTGGCTTCGTTGCTAACACTGATAGATCACCAGGAGTCCTCGGAATCAACACGTCACAGAG
The DNA here is from genome assembly GCA_032164315.1 of Malacoctenus gilli. Taxonomy (NCBI): domain Eukaryota; kingdom Metazoa; phylum Chordata; class Actinopteri; order Blenniiformes; family Labrisomidae; genus Malacoctenus; species Malacoctenus gilli. Next base: position 8,463,546 of record JASSRZ010000083.1, on the reverse strand, counting down.
CCGTTTCTCCAGTTTCTCTGTTCATTTTTGCAGGACTGATTGAAGCTGATCGACTCAAACAGCAATCAAAGCAGGACATTCAGAGTGCTTGTTGATTTTGCACTGCAGGAACCTCCAGTTAAATGCAGACTTTAGTGTTGCAGCCGTATGGTTCAAAAAGGGAAAAAAGGACAATTGTAGAGGAGCATTTTATTACCTCCAGAATTACTTTGAGGGTCTGACCGTGGGCACAGCTTCTTGCTCTTAGAAGAAGTGCCCAATAACAGCATTGTGCAATAAACTGAAATATAGGTTAATGCTTACAGTGACTCCACCATTCCTGCGCTGTCCTTGGATTAAAAAGCTTTTAAAGTGCTGCATTTCACATCAGCGTGGTGTCTGGTATCAAATGGCCAAGGACGACTCAGGAGTCTGATCATTTTGTCCAGAAATTATCAAAAAATGACTCTTTTCATTACAGATTAATGGGTCGAGTTCAGCTACTCCTGTTATTGCTCCTTCTTCTTGCAGTCCACTGAGCAGTCTCCTCTAGAACATGATAATTTTACAGCTGTGTGCTTTTGCACAACATTCCAGAAAGCCGAAGAAACGGCAAATCTTCGTGGCCATCTACTCTGACATTTTCAGGGGTAAGAGAGGTGAGCGAAGCATTCTGGGAGCTGGAAACTCCATTAACTGAGAGAAGAGTGAGATTTCATCAAACAAGACTTTAACCTCACGGCAGGGAAAACACAAGGACATCACACGTTGTGCCAGCGCAAATCAACAGCACAGTGTGAACATCGTACTCTCACAACCAGTTCCAAACACTGCGGCTACGAATACAAAAAAAATGTGCAGAATCTTGATAGCATTGCCTGAAATTAGCATATTCTTGCATACCAGGAACACACAGAATCGGCTTGTTTTCTTGAGGCCTAAAGACATCCAGCGCGTCACGCTGCTATCACAGGTTTGGAGATAAATCACAGGAGGGATGGTTCCTCACTGCACTTTTTATTCGTAGGATTGCACATCCATGTCAGCACAGAGCACGAAAAGCAGGTGAAACACTTGTTGTTATTGTGTGAGCGAGAATACTCAAAGATGAATGGGCTCTTGATTTCCATCTCAGTGGAATGTAAACATTTAATTATGACTGAAAGCTTGATTGTTGATTGAATCTTATGGAAAGCCCCTTTCCAAACGATGCCAGTTCATATCTGTATTATTTCTATAGGTTTCAAATAGGATAATTTCAGTTAAACCAGAGAAATTGAATAAATATCAGATTTATTTAATATTTATGTGGAAAAAAAATCAAGCGATTGCTTTTTTTTTCTTTTCAAACAATACAATATGATCCTGATGTCTTAAAACAACCAAGACCACCTGTGACATCTCAATCTGCCCCCCCTCCCTGTGCTGCCTCATCCCGTCACCTGAACCCACACGTGATAATTGTCTGTATGTTGCCTTCAAACTCAAATGTGAAGCCACGAGTTTCACCAGACAGCAACACACCGGCTGATCTACAGTTGTTCTGGTGCCACCTGGTGGTCACCTTGAGTACTGCCCTCGCACGTGTTGCCCGCCACGTTACTGTGCGGTGGAGCTGTAACCTGGTCTGAGCTATGACGTCCCCTTTAACTTGATTAGTGCACTCTTTACTGCCTCCAAAATCGAGCACGCGCCCCGTTAATGGGATTGAGTGAAATGATACAGGGCTGAGTCGACAAATGAGGGCCAGCCACCAATTAAACAAATTGAATTCCCTGACGAGACGGCAATGAAAATGTTGCGCCGTGGTAGGAGCGAGAGCTGGCTGGTCAATAAGGGCCATCTGTTTTGTTCTTGAAGAGGTGAGAAGGATGTATTTCTTTCTTCTAATACCATTAGTTGTTCCCTAACGCGGGATCGTTAATGAAAACGCAGACATGTGTAAAAGGTCGCCGCTCTTTGGTTTAATTGGTCTTACAAACAGTGAAACAAGGCCGCAGAATGTGAGAGACACAGAGGAGGAAACTGCAGGGAGTGACAAGTGATGAGAAACAGGGCGCAGAGGACGCCGTTCGCAGCTCTGCCTTCACTCGCCTCCACACAGCTCCAGCAGGATTTTGCGGTAGTCCCCAGATGTGTCTCCCTAAACAATAACAGGAGAAACAGTGAGACTTTTGAAAGCTCATTTGAAAATCACTCCAGATCTCTCGATGGAGCCAAAGTAATAGCCTAAGAGGGTTGTTTTTATTCAAATAAAACTCATATAAACCTGAGCACCGCCACTTTACACAAGGACATTACATTAGGCGCCTGCAGTCATTACCAAATCACAGCAGAGTGCTCTCTGTGATTCGGGAGCCCCCCCCCTGCTACCAGTGCAGCGTCTCACCTTGATGAAGGAGTGCAGAGTCTTTCCATACATCTTCAGGAATTGGGCCTTGATGTCCTGCATGTCAATCTCGGCTCTGGAAACCATCAGTCTGATGAGGACGGTATCCGTGGTGCCCAGGCCCTGAGAAGGGGAACAGAGGGGTGAATAAAGCGCACTCAATCCGTGACTCAGTTTCACACACTCTGTGTTTCTGTAGCTGATTTTCTCACACATTTACCTTCATTGATTTGTATAGTCGCTCTGCGAAGAATGCTGACTTGTTCCTCAAACATTTCACTGGAAAGCAGAAGACAAAACCCGGCTCAGTACAAGTGTGTTACTGCACGACTCAAACCAAACTATACTGATTGCACAAACTACTTTTTAGCAAAAGTACTCTGACAGAGATCCAAGATTGACCACACAGTACCTGATGACAACATCAAGCAGATCTGCGTTCGCTGACATCGAAAGTGTCAGGAAGTGACTGCAGTGTGTCTCTACGCTGCACGTCTTTCAGGTCAATTATTAACGGTCAGCCCGAGCAGGATGCAAGGTAGTAAAAACTGGCGTTCTTCAGGAGACCAACCTATGGCCAGGAAGATGTCCTCCAGAGAGCCGGACATCTCCCTCTTGATGCTCTCCTCAATGTCTCTTCCGGATATCTTCAGATACTCATCAAACACTGCAGGAAGACACAATGGGACCAACAGCAAACATGTTTAAAACTTAAAACGCAGAGGAGTCATTCAGCAACAAGCGTTCGTACTAGCGCATACAATTGCCACAAGGGGTCAGTATAATGCGCACAACTGCCATATGACTTCCACAAACACTTAAAGGAAGTGAGATGATGTGTCTTCGCATGTCATCTGACTCAAGGATTTGAAGTGTCGTCGTGCTGACAGGATCTTTTCGAAGGAGTCACCTCGGAGCAGATGGTTTCGGTTCCTCACGCAGAGCACGGTGAGGAATTTAACCTCGTCCGTTCCCCATCGGGCCTCGCCAGCCTCGTAGATCTCCTGCAACCGCGAGAAACAAACAGTCAAACTACCAATAACATGTCAGAAGTCTGCTCTTCATCCCGGGAACTGAACTTGTCACCTTGGCATCTTGAGCAGCCTGAGCCTCGTCCACGCTGTCGGATTCGTCCCGTCCAGCCTACAGAAGACAGGGAAAAAGTACCAAGAAATAAACACTGAATAAATATAGCTCGACGTGACTTCTTGGTGATGTTTCACAATTGTCTGAAATATTTGAGTTTTGAAATTTCCTGTTAAATAGCTTTAAAGACATTTTCTTCAATGTAAGATTTTAATCCTGTTCAATAAACCTCCTTCCAGGCCAGAGTAGCGTGGGTGGAGGTTTGCTTACCGAGAGCAAAGAGACCAAAACCCTCTGAAACATTCCAGATGTGTCTCCCCGAACAGCATCTTCCAGGTCCTTCCCGTATTCTGCCCAGAGAAATGACGCCCACGTTACATTTCAAGGAATGTAATCCTGCACATGCTTTGGCTCCAGCAGCCAGAGAAGCGTAACAAGCTGACGAACCAACAGCCAACACACACGACAGATATCTGCAACACACGCACGTTTGTCTGTCTGCAGCGTTTAGAGAAGCAACATATGTTTCAGGTTCATTCTTATCTTGCAGCATCTTCACCTGCCCATCAAGGGAAATAAGTAAGTTCCTTATGTTGCCCACAAACGAGTTATTATTACTCAACTTTAACAAAAAAAACACTGTTGAAACAAAATTGTGGAAAAACACACAATGCTGTATAATTTGCACTGTTTATTTAAGTGACACCAAACTCAACAGCATCACATTATTTCACTGCATGCTGAAGACACTGCTTTAAAAAACCAACACTTGCTGGGAGGCAAAAAGAGAGCAATAACTGACCAATGAGCTGACACGCAGACAACAGCGATAACTTTTATGAATAATTGACACCGTCCACTGTTTTCTAAGGATGGCGTCGCCAGACAGAGAACAAGAGCTCAGTCGTTGCTGCACGATATCGTGTATCATACGCGGGCCGCAGAACCCCGATGCAGACCGACCTACAAGGCGACCTGATGTCAGGAAGTGGGCTGTTGGGAGTGATTCGGTTACCTTTCTTGTAGAACGAGCTGATGGCTTTCACTTCATCATTTGACCTTGAGGCCAGGATGTCGATGAGACACGCCTCCTCCGTTCCAGCCCCCTGTGACACATCAGCAGGTTGAATCAGAGAGAGAACGGCGGTCGGAAAAGAGCCTCGAGGCCGTCAAGCGCTATCTCGACCACACGCTTCATGAAAAGGAAACGGATTCGATTATGTGATACATTTCTCAAGCATTTCCACTGCGAGTAGCAGCTTTTCTCAAAGCGTCTTTGCACTCTTTATTTAAGGTTTATTTCCTTATTCAATGAAAGTAAGATGTTGAATAGCGTGCAGTGTCCTGTGGTGTGTGAGGAAATCTGACCTTCATCGCATTTCTCAGTTCGTAGGCGTCATAAACGGGCGCCAGCATCAGCAGGCCCAGGACGACACTCCTGAAGTTGCTGCTCAGCTCTGAGGACAGATCGTCGGCCAGGTCCTGCAGGCGGTCAGTAAGGAAACGCTCAGTCCCTCCATCGTTTCATCACTGAAAGCCTATCATCTCTGAGCTCAGTTCAACCAGTCTGATATTCAGGGGCTGTGACTTCACCAGGGCCTCCGCTAGAGGGTGTGGTTTCTGGAAAAAGGGGAGCTGTGCAACAACACTCGCCTGTGTGACCACATGTGGGAGTCGTCGCTGCGCGCACCATGACTCACTCTTTCTGCCTGCACCGGGTCCTCACTTTTTCTGTCACTTTCTCAATGAGCCTTTGGATGAATGAGTGAACTCCTACCAGAAAATGAGCTGTGAGCTGATTATTATCTCATTAAGTCAACAAAGTAACGATCCCACGCTTCCCTTTTTGTTAATATATTGATCCATGAAGGTTTGGAACAAAGAGACAGTCAGAGAGAAGAAGAAGAACGCTGCGAGTTCCCTGGATTTGGTCCAATATTTGACAGAGTCCAAACATTTACAATGACTTCTCTGTCCCCACGTTCGGTCACCAACTCATTTTATGCCCTGACGTTAATGGGTAACGTGGACTTTATCAGTGTTGTGATAGTTCTGCAGAGCTCCACCTGAAGAAAACAATGAGAGCACACAGCGCTTCAGGGCTCCGCCTCCTCCTCCTCCTCTGCTGCTGTTTGCACTTCAGTGCCCGGCTCCCTGCTCACTGCAGCTCGGTCAAACTTCTCACCTTCCCCACTGTTTGCTTGTAGGCCTCTTTGATACGCTGCCTCTGGGCGATGGTCCGGTGGGCCAGGACCTCGATGATAGCTGCCTCGTTCGTGCCTGAATGGAAAATAAAGGGATTTATTTCTAAGGTCTCGCAAGTGTCGATGCTTGAGGCTCTTCCTTAATTTGACCTAAGAGCAAAGTCATGTCGCTGGAAATCCACTTAAAAAGGGGCTGTCCCTTACAACGACGTGGCTGCAGCCCTGCACATGATCCTCACTCATAGCTGTTTGTTGTTGTTGGCATAGCAACCATCTGTTTGCAATGCAGCTCCAACTCGAGTCAGGGGAGGACAATTAGACTCATAAAACTCAACAGCAACTCTGTCCCACACCAGACAGCACTTATGGAGGGACAACACTGTTACTGACACACACACACACGCACGCACGCACGCACGCACGCACGCACGCACGCACGCACGCACGCACGCACGCACGCACGCA
>JASSRZ010000083.1:8413968-8446468 GCA_032164315.1 Malacoctenus gilli | reverse complement strand
TTGCAGGCTGCACCACCTGCTGCAGCTCCGGCAGCAGAAACGACCCCATTGGCTGCAGCCGCGTCCGCGGCGACCAAGCCTGACGCTCAATCTCAAGCACAGCCACCGGTCCAGCAGCAGACCACGCCTCCCTCCGCCGCCGCCGCTGCCTCCCAGCAGGTGGTGCAGACCCCGTCCAGCCCGGCCCCACCACAGCGCCCAGCCCGTCGCAAGCAGCCCGGTGTGGCTCAACAGCCGGAGGCTCAGCCCTCGCCGAGCAAAGCGGCCACCGGTCAGCAGGCCTCAGCAGCTCAGCAGCCACCGTTGGCTGTCCAGGCTCAAGCCACCTCCACGGAGGTCAGCCAAACATCAGCTGAGACAGTGAGTGACCTTCTGCGAGCATCAGCATCCAAACAAAGTCAAAGCTCCGTCAGTGACATCAAACTGTCATTATTATTCATAGTTCTGTTGTTTAGTTTTTGGCCGCAAGATTCTCCAAATGTGCCTCTTGTTTAGACTCCACCTGCTACTCCAAAGACAACCGAAGAGCAAGGCCACCAACGCACCCCGAGTGACGTCGCAGTCGGTGGCGTCACCACGGATACAGTGAGTGACTTCTCACAGCAGCCGCATGGAGCAAACGGAGACGCTGCCCTAAGTCAGTGAGTAACACGCTCACCGACACAGAGCCACAGAGTAGTTAATTCATCCATAGCTTTTGGACTCAAACTACATCTTTTACTGTTTGGCTTCATTGTTTCTGATTCTGTCCTCCAGATCACTGACATCTCCACCAAGCACCGTCCAACCGGTTCAGGCTGGCCTCAGCGATGCTGCACAGGACCAAAGTAAAGCTGCACCCGCTGCGCCTGCTTCTGGCGGCGCCTCCAACCAGCCTGCATGGAACCCATTCGACGACGACAACTTTCCCAACGTCGCCGCCGGTGACTTCAAAAGTGAAGACAAGAACAACGGTAACATTCATGTGGTTTTTTCGTACAATGTGTCTCACCCCTTTATTGGCTTTGCAGCGATTGATGGGAAGTTTGTCTTTAACAGATCCTCCTTTGGAAACTGAGACAACAGCTTCTGAGGAGTTGATACCAGGCCTGCAGGCCTCAGGTGTGGAGAATACTCCAGCAGAAAGTGGTGAGTCACATCTTTTCTGCAACAGTCCACAGAGCTGTGGTGTAGTTTATTCTTTTAGGCCCAACGTGATCAGAAAGATAAAAAATGCAGTCTAGACAAAACTGTTGTGTGAAAGTTTCTGTCCACTGCTTTCGTCAAAGCAGTGCAATAGAGTGCTGGAAGTAGTAGATGTAGAGGGACAACAGAGATGATGTTAAATAATTGAAAAGGTTTTTCTGTTTGGTTTTAAGCCTATTAAAGGAGTTACGTTTCCCTTCTTTGTAATCCCCCACTGACCCCCCGATGCCTCATGTAGTTTGAAGGAGTTCAATGTGATGTCAAACTCTTAATGCATCTGATCCATTAATCTGAAAGCCTTGAATAGCTTTGGATGTCAGTTGCTAAGGATGCACACCTCATAAATAAAATAGGTGAAAAATCAGCAACATTCCCATTGTACCTGTTAAATTTAGCTCAATTCAGATGATTGAATTGGCCAATTCTTTGTCTTTGTCCTATAATGACCTAATTATATGTTAAGTTACAAAGTGACCATCAGAAATGAGATAAGAAGCTTCATAATGACCTGTAAAAATGAATTAAATATTTGATGAGATTGATACTTGGCAAATAGTCTGTTGGACTTGAACCTGGACGTTCTGGTTTTATGTCTCTTCGAAGTTCTTCAGCACAAAAATTCGTCTTGAAGTTATCGATCATAAATCTCTCCTGTGTGCTGTTGGTTCGTCTTCCAGCTGAAAGATCGTCAGCCATCCTCGATGTGGATTCAGGCGCATCACTGCTGGCGGTCCCGGACCCCTTCCGCACCCTGGAGCTTTCGGATACACCAGGTAAGAATGTCTTTACCGATCAATACCGTGAATACTGACACATGTCTGGGTGGTGTTTCTTTCTTTGATGGAGTAAAATTGATTCTCGCCATTACTCTGAAATATGAACTAGGCTATCAATCTATTTCTGCACCAAATGTGCTAAAATTCTGACTCAAAGAAGTAAACTCAATCAGAAGATAGACGTGTAGATGCTCTCATTTATTTCTACCTAAATGAATTAGTTATATAAATCAATGACAACATGAATTAATAAAGATGTGAAAGTACACGTTGGACATAGAGACGCCAGATCAGCAGCTACTCTGAATCCAAACTCTGAACAGCGTAACAGCAAAGTTTCAGGGCTCATATTTTCTCTTCGTATTGAGCCGATGAAGAACTCGATTTCATCTCCACATAACTGACACGTCTCCTCTGTCTTCATTCGCTCTGCTTTCAGAGAAGCTCATCGAAGGTCTCAAATCTCCCGACACATCTTCGCTCATGCTCCCCGACCTCCTGTCGTTGTCTGATCCTTTTGGTGGGTCGGTGGAGGAGTCTGCGAAAGGTGTGTGTGAGTGTGATGTTTCAAAGAGGAATGTTGTGTTTTCAGGTGGAACATTTACCTAAAAATCTTCAGCAGTTAACTTTGCTTTGGTTCTCTGGCTCGTTCATTCATTTTGTTGCCAGTTGTGTGCCAGACTTTGTGTTGAGACATCTCCTAGAGCTTGATATCATATTTTGAGAGAAACACAAGCAGCCTTGTTCACGTTTCTTGGTGTTGACTTCGACGTACGTCCTCCGTCAAAACGCCTTCTGTTCTCTGCGGTCCGTCTTTGGCCCCAGACCCCCTGAACGCAGACGACTCCCTCTTGGGCTCCCTGATCTCCGGTCCGGCTGCTCCTCCAGCAGGAGGCAGCGCCACCTCCTCCGTGTCCTCCGCTCCCACCTCCGCTGCCTCTGCCCTGGACGATTTCAGTCTGCTGTCTGGAGACTCCGCTCAGCCTAAAGGTGAGTTGCAACAGTCTGACAAAAGGAGGAAAACAGCCTCCCACGCACACCGTCGGCGATGAATTGAAAGCAACGACGCGGAGCGTCGAATTTCTGGATCAGCGTGGCCTCATTAAATTCCTGGACAGAAGCTTTGCTTTATTGATAGTTTTTTGGGTAGCGGTGAGCCGGAGTGGCCATGGAGGGCCGGAGTCTGTGGGGAGCCGCCAGAAATAGCTTCACTTTTCTTTTGATTGTCTGCAGTTGGTGGGTTGAACGCTGGCAGGGAAGCAGAGACGAAGCAGGCGCGGCAAAGTGTCCAGAAACGAGTCGGACCCTGAATGATGCAAAATAAGATGATTATATTTGTGAATTCTGTGAGAAACAAGATGATGGGACACCGCAAACAAACAAGCACACATTTACCGGTGCTCCTTTGCACATGATACACTGATACAATACATCATGCTCACCTACTCCCACATCCAGTCACAGCTTCATCCTCCACCTACAGGAAGAAGCAGAATAATCAGTCATGGGAAATACGATAATTGGATGTGCAGGGTGCTTCGAGGTGAGCACGTAAAATAGTCTTGATGACACACACGGACAAATTGGATCACTCACGCATGAATATAAAATAACACGCACAAATTGTGTTCGCACAAAGCTTAATAGGCACTCAGAATACACACACACACCTCAGATACATCTGAAATCATGTGCAAAATCATCTTAACAAACCCAGTTTATAAAGACAGAAAACATTTCAGCTGATGAAGTCACAATTCCTTGTAATCCTTTTATCTTAACAGAAAAAAAAGATTCCATTTAAATGTGATTAAATCCAAATGTAACATTATTGGATTAATGGCCATCGTCACTCTACTACCATGCGAGTTTCCTCTGAAGGAAACGTGGTCATGCTTCCCAAACTGCGAGCGGCACAGCTGCGGTCTGGATGGCGAGCGCTGGCTGCTGAGCAGCAGCGTCTCGGCTGGTGTCGACGCTGCCAACTCCAAATCACAGCCTGACTGCACGCGCCAGCTGCATCCAGATAATTACAACCACCCCCCCCCCCCCCCCCCCGATAATATCTTATCAATTGGGCTCCGTGCGGCTGGAGAGCAGCAGATGGGTTTCTGCAGTGTTTACAAAAAATCATTTTTTTTGTATCGTCTATAAAAGCCGAGGAGTGTCTTCACTTTCAACAAACCGATCGTCCCTCTCTGCAGATTCGTCCCTCCTCATCTCAGAGTTCGAGTCCCAACAGGCGGGGACGGAGGAAGGCACCGAGGACGAGTTTGACCCCATTCCCGTCACCGGCCGAAAGAATTCTCAAGGTAGGTCTTTATTGGTCTCCTGGTAGGAACGGAGGTGGGTGACGATGGCGTTTGGATTGTGAGGTCCAGCCAGACATTGATTTGGCAGCTTTTCACTGTTTCATACCTTTTTTTTACTATTTGTACAAACTAAATATTTTGAATCTTGTCGCGCTAAATGGGTAAATTCAGCCCTCTTTCTCTTTTCTCTCTCCTTCTTTACCTCTCTCTCTCTCTCTCCACCTCTAACTGCTTTGTCTGCTTGTTGTGCCCCCCCCCCCCCTCCCCTCTGCTGCTCCTCCCTCCTATTCGCCTCAACTTGTCCTGTCTCCCCCCCCTCCGGCCAGTTTCAGGAGGCCACTCGCGCAGTAACAGTGGTGGCTCTGAATCCAGCCTGCCCAGCTTGGCCCGCTCCCTGATGCTGGTGGACCAGCTCATCGACTTGTAGGCGCCCCCCCCCCTCTCTTGCCCCCCCCCCTTCTAATCCCATAGAAGCTGTAACATTGGATTATAGACTGGCATAGCCTAACCACAATCGACACTGTTGCCACAGCTTAGCTTCTTGCACCCCCTGGCTGCCATCTTCATTGTAGTCTCCACCGTAGAACCGCCGCTTCCTCATTCCCGCCCTCCGCCACTCATCGACCGCATTCACTGGCTTCTCTTCCACCCTCATCTCTCATCCTCCCGCCTCATCTGTTTCTCTTTGTTGTCGTCCTGGCGCGTCACGTCGCGTTCATTCTGTAAAAGTGGCCAATCATCGCTCGTTCCGACCGAACACCACCAGGATGTAGAGTAGCTGTCGCGTTCCTTTCGACAATATTACATGACGTCTAAATAGCAAACAATAGAGGATCATCGTTGTAATGTACAATAGGCATTAGCTCTAAGTGGTCGTAGTTCTTATCGTGCACAAGTGAATTTGTCGTCGTTTGCCTTTTTAAATTGTCTCTCCCAGATTTATTTGCACAGAAAAGAAAAGAGAATCTTCAAAGTGACCATTTGTCCCGACGAGGTTTATTTCCTACGAGCCAAACGTCTCGGAAGCGTCGTCATGTAGCCTGATTTGCACAGTCGCATTAAACGTTACCTCTGCCGGGGCCGTGGGATGGAACGACAGTTTGAAGCTGCTGCTGCTGCTGCTGCTGCTATGAATTAGGAGTGAAATCTGGAAACAGAACAGCCATAAACACACAGACGGTCAAGTGCCATAAGAAAAGAAATTAAGACAAAGGAGTCGATCTGTTAAAAAGAACACTCCATATGTGATTCTTTCTCTCACGGCGTGTCCTCGGATACAAGGAGCAGCTCTCATTCGCTTTTGTTTACACGCAGTTTTTATTCACTTTTCGAGTCAAGCAATAGAAAAATGCCGAAATGAAATGACCGCATCGGAGTCATTGAACCGCGTTGAACTGCAAGCGTGCCATATCGGTAGACATGCATGAAGCTGAGAATTAGAATAATCAACCGCGATAGCAAAGCAGTAGAGTGACAGTAGCAGATAGAAATACTTATGAATAGTTCAAAGCACTCATGACAATTCAGGTGATTTAATTGGCACTCTGCAGAAGTCGTCGTGTCACATATTTTTCCAATCATCTCGCATCTTCGCACCTTTTTCTTTCGGATATCAACGCCTCCATCCCACGTTGTGCAATCCCTCCGACATTCCCGTCACTTGTTTTGCTCCTAGTTTATGTAAATAAATATCGGCGAGGCCCCTGCAGGCTCGCGTCCAGACCGTATATATGAAGTCATTGTCATCGAGCTTTACTGTGGAAAACATATTGCTTTACTTGTGAAATCTCTCTCATATATATACAGTCTATATATATGATATTGTTTTCCTGTTAATACATGTTAATATGAATAGAGTGTTAGAGAATGAATGTAAGTAATAAATATTAGTCTATAATAAAATATATCTATGATTCTTAACACCATAATCATTCGATGATATTGAAAAATATTCTATATAAATATTTCATTCCTCTTTGTGGAATTGTGTGTTAAGAACGTTTTTGTTATTTTCGTTTGGTTGGTTCTATCTACTCGATAACTGTCAGTACCTTCAAATGTATAGATGATGACCCGCGTCTCTGTTGGACGATTCGGCTGAATCCCGTGTCTTACTCCACCTTTTTGTGAAAAGAAAGTGAGCCGCCTTTGTTGTGTTTGTTTACACGGACTGATGAAGGATTATATTTTTATTGAAGAGTTCTCTGAGAAGTGGGAAATTGAGCCGCTCCGGTTTTTTTTGGTCCCGGTTTTCCCCCCCTTTCGTTCGAAATTGTGCTTTTCCAGGCGTTCCTTTTGGCTTTTAGTGATCACAGGATTCATATCAAAACGCATGGCAGTGTTGTTGAATGTTACGTTCACGTGTGTTGGTAAACTGTGTAACGACAAGTACGTACGTACGTGCGTGCGTGCGTGTGTGTGTGTGTCTGCGTGCGTATGTGTGTGCGCGTGGAGTTCGAGTTGTTGGATGTGTTTTTCCAGTAGCCTACTTGTGTTGTTGTTTGCTGCAATTGTGGCGACGATCACGTCGTCCTCGAGAGCTCCTCTGAAAGCACAGGCCCCGCCCAAACCCTTCGCAAAATGTTCTCTCAGGTAGTCAGAGCTACGTCACCCTCCGTCCGAGAGGCGCAAGTGTACAGTATTGGCTTTCCGCTCCCCCGTTCTCACCCGTCTGCTCGAAGAGTGCGTTGCAGTTCTCCACCGCTCCAGGTCTCGTTGGACGCGCGCGGCACGAGGGGCTCGACTCCGCCCGTCTCGCCCCGACGCGGCCAAACGGCTGTGCTGCCGTGGCGGCGGCCTGACCACCAGGAGGCAGTTGAGGGTCAGAGATTGAAGATCAGCTCAGATCAGCGTTAGAGAAGTTCCAGTAGGGTCAAACAAAGGTATCCGACTTACCTTCACTGCTTCCTCCATGTTGGTTCTGTTAAGTCCGACAAACACACTCTCCAAACTTTACACTCTATTTTTAATCAACCCTACTTGATTTAACCATTTAAACAAATCAGTCAAACTTCATGATAAACTCGTGCTGTGCTTTGGAATGATGGCTTCCCGCCTTCGCAATGACATCGAAGGCAACGGTATACAATCCAGAAGAGCAAAGTGCCAAAAGCATGACGATGAGTCGACACGTTTCATCTGAGAGAAGTTCTTAACATGCACATTTGTTTATAGGATCAATTCAGCGTTGCGTATTTATCACCAAACATCAAGAGTGTTTGGAAGAAACTTTAAAATCGCTTTCCGGTCGCAGTTAATCTGCTACAAAGAGAGAAAGCGAAACTGTTTGCAAAGCAGCAGTTTATTCGGGGGGTGTTTACTGCAGGAGCTGCATGTGCAATCGAAGGCTTGTTTCCTTTTTTCCCCTTCTAAAATCGTCCCATTAAACCACCTCGGTCATTCTGCAGTTACTGTTTGAACCTATGCAACTCCCGAGCTTTCTCCCCCGTAGCTGCCAGTGTGCTGTTGTGATCAGTAAAGCCGCCACGAGACGAGTCCTCGATGTTAAACAGAAGCCCCTCGGTTTATTTTCTCTCTCTCTCTCTCTCTCTCTCTCCCTCTGTTGTTGTTTTTCTGTTTGTTTTTTGTTTTTGCCACAAAAAAAAATAGAAAGTTGTCAATTATCTGGTTCTATTGAGTGTTTCGCGACACCTCCTGTCATTTATGGCCCAAACCTGCGTCAGAGCTGTGATATCGTGTGCTCCTTCTATTTTTGTGAGATAACTAAAGAATTATAAAAGGGATGGCAAATAAAGTACAAATGTGAATGTCAACGTGTTGAGTGGTGATTCTGAGAGCAGCCCGCTGCCAGAGTCCTGCAGAGACATTTGAATTGAACCTTTCGACTGAAACCTTTTGAATCTTTCACCTTTTATTCCTAGTGATTCAAAACCTGTACATGCGGAAAATGCAATTAAAAAAGGCTTGAAATGTAAAGAATGAAAGAAAGCTTCATTAGAGGTCAGTTATAGGTGTGTAAATCGCTACCTGCTTGGATGCTAACTCTGCACAGGTAAGCCTCAACATCTGCTTCTTTAAAATCTCAATCTTTGAATATTTTCTGCCTCTTTGAAAGTCAGTTAGAAATACCGTTTGTTTTTCCAACAGAGATCACTCACATTTTACATGCAGTCAGTCAGTTCTGGTCACACTTATCAGGAGACTTTCGATCATTCTGGACCCTCTTAAATATGTATTGACTTATTTTTTATGTTCAGAAACACATTTCAAATAATATTTGTATTTCTTTAGCATTTTCAAGTCTGTAAAAAGTTTATTTATATCTTTATAACAGCCTATTAAGACCAATATTCTCAGTGGGTTTTTTTTGGTATGCTGCCCAGATTTAGACATGTTTATTTTGTCCATCATTAAAGCTCACCAGTGTCATCCTTCCTGTCTGACCTTTCAATCCTCTGTTCCACATACAGACCTGCAGGGGGCGCTCAGCAGCCAAGAACTGCAGGTCCTCCAGCCTGCAGCACCTGTGCAGTTCAGTGCGCAAAAACAGGGGTCGAAGATCCAGCAGACGGCGGCTGCATGCGTCTGTGATAAACACATGCTGCTGTCAGATGGACGCAGTGGTCCCCTACTGACTCCCTGCACCAGTGTCCGTTTCCGACCTGTAAGTCAGGAATGCCAGCGCCGGCCCCCCAAAGGCCCCGCCACCTCCGATGTCTTCCAGCTGGCCCCTTTCAAAGCACCTGGGGAGCAGAGCGGGACGGCGCTCGGCGGCTCCTCCCTTCCTGCGTCCCATAAACCCGCCGAGCTGTCCGATGTTTTCCTCCAGGCGCCGTTCGGAAAGAGGCAGGAAGCCGCCAGCGCCGCTGCAACCGACTCCCATTTTTTCAGTTGTGCCACCCAGCAGGTCCACCCCAGCGAACAGCGCCCCCCGGGGGCAGCACCGTGTCCCACCGCCGCCTTCCGCCCTTTTGCGATGAGAGGGGCCCCCCTGCGCGCAGAGGGGCCTCTGATGCAGCAGCCGGTGGCGGTGCAGCGAGTTGTCTCCAGGATCGGTCAGCAGGCCGCCGTGGGCTCCGTCGCCGTGGGGCCCCTGCACGCCTGGACCATAGGGGGACGCGCTCTGGATGACCCCTTTACTGCTGCCCCCTTTCAGCCCCGCTGCTCTCAGGGGAAACCTTAAATATCAAAACTCATCTCTCGAAAGCGCAGACTCGGACCTTTATCCGCATCTATTGAAGGAAGCCAAAGTGTAGCTGACTGGCAGTATTACTGACAAGTATCATGTAGTTTTACTTTAACATCGTCACTGCAGTGTTAAAATGTTGAGTCACCCAAGTAAAACTTGGTGCTCTACCTCAGTTTGTTTTTTTATACCTGTGCACAGCAGTGCATCATATCAGCACTTTAGAGGCAGTTCCAAAGAGTGATTCAATTCTTGCTTCATTTTCCAAACACTACAGTGAAGACAAACACTGGTCAAAGCACACTCACTCTCACCTGCATACAAAAGCTGCGTACAAGGGTCCGAAACAAATCTGACCCAGACTGATATGTTTAATATTTGAGTAGTAATTGTTGGATTGGCTTTATGTCCACATTCACACTGAGCTGAATTCCTTCGCTTACTCTCGCATCACAGATTGTGCCTTTAATATGACTTTTGAATAGTTTCCTCGTTTATTGATGTCATCTTTTAAACGAGACATTTTGCTTTAAGCTAAAAAAAAACAATAATCTGTTCCACATTTGCTGCTTTAACAGAGTCAGACATTCGTGACGACTCCTCATACAGCTGGAAAGTAACTTTTTGTATGTTTTCATTCATACTAAAGATTAGAATTTACCTCGTTTGCTGTTTACAGGTTGCTGCTGCTTCCGTACTGTTACCTTCAGATTCCCATCAAAAATTGCTGCAATTTTGACTCAATATGATTATATGAGTATTATTATTCTGGCTTAATAGTGTTAAAAGGAGCGACGCCAAGTTCTGAGATTGTGTACCGTGTCTTATGAAGGGATAAAGAAGATTCGAAGGCATTTAAGACAAAAACAATGTAACCTTATGACCGTTTGTTTTTGCTTCTGAGATTTCGAGCAGTCTTTTTCGATGTGCTTTGTACACGGCCAGACCTTTTGTAAACTGGACTGCCTTTGCTGTCAGTGTTGTGGTCTTGCCCATCATTTGTGTTATTAGTCTGTAAATACTGGATATTAGGCGAAAGCTGCACCCCTCCCAGCAGTGTACGATTTGCAAAAAACAGAGGGGGGAGGGTCATTTTTAAACACGTTATTCATGAAAACAACAAGCTTGTATGCCCTGCATGCTTGCTCCAGGGTATCCTCTGTCCAAACAGGAAATAAAATCTGAAAAACAAAAAGTGAATCTTAACGTTTTGGTGTATAGCTCTGCTGCACGTTGTGCATTAAAACCATGTAATGCATGTGCAATGCAGTGTGTAAGGAAACATCAACAACAGAGTGAAGAACAATGAATTGGACGACAGGAGATCAGGTTTGAAAACTGCAAAGTTAAAATGGAAACAAAGATAAAACTGCGGATCCAGACCAACCATAAACATGCCTTGATGAAACTCGAGTACCTGCTGCCCAAAATGTCATGCAATCCGCCCGGATTTAGCGAGATTCCTTTTCCTGAACTCGGGATGAGACGAGTGCGCGGAAAACCGAGGAGGGCTGGAGTCAGAGGTCCAGGCAATCAAGAGCCGGTCGTGTCTCGTAAACACGTCAGGATGCTGCATGCGTGCGTGGAAATAGATCAATCTGAGGGCTTTATTGCGGGAATTACTTCAAGGCCGTGAGCGAGCTGCGCGGAGGTTCACGCTGGAGCTGATGGGCCGCGTGCAGCCAACGTCCACGGTGTCACCGGCCAAGTTGGAGCCGCCGCAGATCGTACCTTCTCTTCCATTATGTTAATGGGAACCAGGTTTTGGAGCTGTGGACTGATACCGTCATGCTTAACCAGCCAATGAAGTGAGATTAAACTATTATTATGGCTTTTGTTCAGTCACGACAGGGAGGGAGGGGTGGCTGATGCAGCCTGTAACAAATGCCGAGGCCTGTGAAGGAGAAAATGAGTGTCGTAAACGCGAAGGGACAATTGTTGTGGGACGAAATCTCTGGAGAACGTCAAGAATTACTGTTGCGGACAGTAAAAAGTCTCGGCTCTATAAAGACGGGAACAGCCAGAGGAAAGTCTTCACTGCTTTCCGGTGGCCTCGGTGAGACTGTTAAACCGTGGAAGGCGGGCCTTCCAGCTCGCCGTGGCATCGGCGCCGCTTTCTGTATTTTTCTCTGCCTTTAATGTGACTGCCCGCCTCGGACCCGCCTCCATGAGCTCACCGCCCGCAGGACGGCGAGTCTGCGATACCGTTTCCAAGTGACGAAAAAGAAGGGGGAAAAAAAGACCCGACTGAAAGTAAAGGAAACACATGGAAAAGGTATATTCGGATTTATTTTAGGAAATCTGAGTGGAACAAAGCTCAGCTGCTCTGTGGCGTCTTACATAATGCCAGGAGACGCTTTTTTTTTCCCCTTTTTCCTTTATTTATTTTTTTAAAGTGAAACCACATCTTTTCCCAAAGTGGAAACAAATGACTGAATTTAGCAATCATGCGTTCACACCACACAGAACACAATTAGGCTGATCTCTAGTCTGTTGTCATCATTGTCCCCCTCTGTCACTGATGCCTGATTATGATGCCAGTGAAGCTCTACATGTTGGTTTGCATAAATCTTCCAGATTATTTGTCATTTCTTTCAGTTCTTTCCATTTGTAGCGACTTTACTGTTTCCTCTCTCTTTGCAGGAGGATCGTCCTGTAAGATCACCTGACTTCAGTGCATCTTTGCGTCTCAGTTCAACTGAAATGGCCACAAGTGTGGATGTATGTGTGTGTGTGTGTGTGTGTGTGTGTGTGTGTGTGTGTGATCGTCTCTCTCTCTCTCCCTGTTTGTCCTGTGATGGACTCGTGTTCTGTCCATGTTCCACCCCCATCCAGTAACCGACAAAGGGGTAAAAAAAGAAAGTCACAGGAAGGACAGTGGATTTTGTCGGGACCGGAGTGGTTACAGCAGCTTGATTTCTGCTGAGTCGACTTGGAGAGCAGAGCAGCAAATTCCTGATTTTTCCGATGATTCCCACAGTATCCACATGGGAAAAAGCCCAGAGCGTCTCTGCCATCTTTACCTAATTTTCCAGCGTGTTTGCTGCTGCTTATCGCTCTCCGTTTGAAGACTTTAGCAACTTGTGAAAGGAAATCATGTTTTTGTTGTTCATGCAGGCTCTAAAACTGCACTTTATGGTGCTCATCACTGAGTTAATCACCTTCCAGCAGTCTTAAAAGTCTGAGCAGAGCTGAACACCATCAAACATCGTGTTGCAATCAGGATATTTGTCCCACACAAACATATTATTGAAGAATGAGAGCTGCTTTAGGCGCCTGCAGAAGCTTGAAAAAGCCTGAAATTAATCAAATAAAAGAAAATAAAAAGAAGTAAGTGCAGCAAAAAACAGGCAGAGACATCTGTCAACTGATTTATTGCACATCATTCAGGTATGAATGAATGCGATCCCAACACTTAAGCCGGCGCTCGGATTTTTTGTGGTTGGCAGTGTAACTTTCCAGAAGTCACGTTTGCTTCTACAGAAGTGAGTCGGGTGAAAAAAAAATCCAAAACAAAACGTGTGGACTGTGAAGTCCATCTGATGTCTCCAAAGCTCAGTTGGTGAGGCAGCGTCTGTGGCAGCTTCTCTGATACGTCTTCAGTGGCGTTTAAGGCATCGTGGTGGCAAATGTGCTTGAAGGCTTTAATGCCCAGAGTCAGATGAGCAGGCTGGTAAAACTGTACAGCGAAGGGGGAGCATGTAATCCCTAAGGGGGTCCTGGACCCTCGGTTTGGATTCCCTGCATCAGGCGAAGGCACTTTGTGAGCAAGCCGTGAGTTTAGGTTCAACAGTCGCATCTTCAAGTGGCAGAACGAACCCGTGAAGATGCAGCGTAAACGTCTTTGATGGTTTCCACTCTGAGTCAGAGATCCTCGTGATTGGGGCGCGGAGGGGGGCGCGAGGGAGGAGGGGCTCTGCACGGGGGCGGGCCCAGGGGCGGCGGCGGCAACGAGCCGGTCGGAGACGGCGGCGCAGAGGCGAAGCCCACGTCGGCGGGGGGCAGGGCTCTGTTCGGAGGGGGGGTGTACATGGGGGAGCTGGTGGAGGACGGGGGCGGCGTGGACGGCAGCGGCGGGAGGGTGGAGGTCGGCGAGGGCGGCAGGTGGTAGAGCTGGCTGCCGTCTGAGAGACGGCGCTGATAGCTGTGGGGGACGGTGTAGACGGGCGCCGACGGGTGGTTGTAGATGGGGTAGCGAGGAGCCGGGTAGGACGGGCTGCGGGTGAAGTTGATGCAGCGGCCCTGGAATCAGAGCGCAGACACAATCAAAGGTCAGACGAGTGGAGGTCGCTCAGAAAGAGGAAGTGAATCTCCAGAGACGAGACGCTGCGCATTAAAGGCTCCTGACTCTGCTGCGGCTCCGCAATGCGCAGGTTTGGAGGTTAAAGTTCTGGGCAACACGGAAAAGTGAAAATTCCTCTTTTGTGTCATGGAAGAAAACGGCGTTCCTGCCAGTCGAGCCGCGCCGAGGCTGGGACTTGACGGCAGCATCGACGCCTAATGACTTCTGCAGACAAGAACATTCCTGCAGACAATGCTGCAGTTGTTTTTTTATCTTTCTCGACTCACTTCGCCACCCGAGACTTTTTCCTCGCAGCCGCCGCTTCTCGTGATCCGAAGCAGCTTGGGCTTACCGACGCTCAGCCCGGGCTGCAACCGTTAATCTGACGCGGGTCAGGTTTCATCTCGGTTTCTTTCAACTCGGAGGTTTGATCCAAACCTCCTTCAGAATCCTCGTTTCGGCAGGTCAAGATGTCAGACTCTGGTTTTCTCTGAACGTTTCCACTCAAAGGAATGTGGTTCCCAGTCGTTGCACGTGTGGAAAACGTAATGGTGTTAAAAAGATGTCGAATGTGCTGGAAACTGGATGGGGGGGGGGGGGGATCACGTGCTGACTTCATGATTGTACATGAATCTTCATTGTGTAGAGAAAAAGGTTGGAGACCGAGTCAATAAAGGCTTTAAAATGCAAACCCAAGTCCAAGGAGAAAACACAGTTTCTGAGAAGGACAGTCTGCCTGATTCCCCCTTCAAGGGAAGAAGTTTCCTTATTTCCCGCCTCACCTTGTCGCCTGGATACGGTCGCATCACTGACACCCTGTCGTAGCCTTTTCTTAGAAACACCCACAGAGCGTCCAGTTTGCCCTGCAGAGACCGTCACAGAAACACACATTACAGAAATGACCGGTTTTAATGCGGCAACACAATCTTCTGAGCATATAAAAGGGTTTTACTGGTTTCTATACATTTTCTGTCCATGTGTGATGTGTTTATTCCCACTGAAAGCTGTACAGTGATCATTAGAGCGAATGAGCAGACTGTGTTTTGTTAGGAATGACATCCGCTCAACAGCTCTCATATTCGAGGTTTGCTCGGCTCAGGTCTGGTTTCTATTATGCTTCATCCAGCTGAATAATAAGAGAGGAAACAAATTTCATTAACTATTTCCTGCTCAAACTTTTTTTTTGTATCTATATTTTTCAAATCATCATAAAAAAAACTTATTACAAGAGGAAGAAATAGTTTCAATGTTGCAAATGTTTTTCAAGAGCTTGTAGAGAAAATGTAATCTGATTACATGTATGTTCACTCTTTGCCTTAAGAGGTTTCTTACAGCAGTATTTTGTGTCTGAGAGAAACTGCGAGGGACCTCGCAGGGATTAAATATACAAAGTTGGAGAAGCACTCGAGACAGGATTGCAGTCGGATGAGCACAAAGAGAGCAGACACCTTGATGGGTGAGTACCACTTGTGCGAGCGGGCCGGTTTGTGCGTGTGATAGTACGGCCGCGGCGGCGGAGCGTCAAACTCCTGCTCGGGCACCAAAACTCTGGCGTTTTTAGCTTTTTCCAGCTTGGCTCCTTCTTCAGTCGATCCTTTATCTCCCCAACGCACCTGAACACAAACACAAGCGCTGAGCACAAACACGCAACCTGGAGCTGGGAAGATGCATTTATCTGATCGTTTTCCAAATTTACTGTGGAGTCAATTAAAACGAGCCCACGAGCTGCGTTCGGCCCCCCCAAGAACACCACAGCTCTCCACACCCCGTCCTCTTGCAGGAGGCATTGTTGAGTCCTTGTCTACGTTGGTTCTAATTGAACCCAGACCAGCGAAATCCGCAAGTCGAAAAAACAAACATTGGCCACTTTTCCTCGGAGCATAACTGTGTCATAAGTCTCAGTGTTTTTCCTAAACCCCCCTCGCTTTTCAACTGGTTCGACCTCCTCGCTGACGCAGGTCGACTGTTGCCCTCGAAGTTTATTCCTGCAGACACGCATCAGGCGAAAGAATCCCTGAAAAAAGGCTTGAAATGCCCCCCGAAGGATCCAGGACTTCAGGAGTGAAATCGGTGCTGTCAGAGCTCTGGATCCATTGCTCGCTGTGACTCCCTCACAGCTGCCACAGACGAGCCATGGAGGCTTGAAGTTGGCAGCACACAGCACGCAAATGAAGCCGTGCATATTTTCCATAGCTGCGCTTGGAAGCAGCTTCCAGTTTACAGCTCCTGTGTTTGTGCAGCACTTGATCACTTCTGCCTTTCGCTCGTGTCCCCAGCTGCTTTCAGGTAACGTGCAGCGAAAAGGCTCCGATGTCAGACCCCTTCTTTGTAATTTCACTGTGAATTCACCGACGACCAGACGTCTGAGGTTTTCTTTTGTTTCTCTCACAGCACAAACAAAGCGGGTCCGCTGCTGCCGAACAGCCACAGACGGTGCGCGAAGCCTCGGACCCTCTCGACCCGACGTTTTCTGCAATCTTTGCAGTTTGGCCGTCCAGATGGTGCCGTTTTCAATCGCTGCCTGTGACAACGAGTCACAACAGCGCAGTGACTCAGTGTCTTCCAGCGTGGCCGTGCACACTCATCTCTTTTAAGGAATGAGAAGCTTCCTGCTCTCCTTTGTCTTCGTGCTGTCTGGGCTTATTGCTCCACTTTGTTCCGACAATAACTTTTAACTGTTGGCTTGCCGAGCGCTGGTGTTGAGTTCGCCACATGTTTCAGCTGCGAGTTGAGAGACACACGTTTTCATCCATATCCATGTTCAGCACATTAAGACGTGGACGATTCACATACAATCCAGATGTGCTGTGATCTGTTTTCAGCTGATGCTGTCTTTTTTCAAAGGCTGTATCCAATGAAATACAGTAAGATCAGCTGGAAGACACACGAAAAAATACAAATTTGACCAAACAGATCAAACTCTGACTTTGGAGTCGATGTGTTTGCTGGTTTCATGGCCACCATATGTTCTCCTGTGGGTTTGGAGGGAGGGGAGTGCAGCCTCCTAATAGAGGCTGGTCCTAAATCTGAACTCTCATTCAAATTGCATCTGTGAAAAAGACTGTTGGTGATTTGTTAACATTTTGATGGTCTTTTTACCTCCATTCTCTTGATGCCTCCGACTCCACGACCTCCGTAATACGACGCGTCGACTGTGGGCCACCTCCTCTTTGGATAACCGTCCTCATCATCCTTAAAGCAAGAAGTTTGTGCTTCACATTTCATCTTGCAGAAGCAAAATCCATCCGATTTAATTATAGTTTTATCTAATCCAGGCAGACACTGATCCTGAAGCACACACATATTTAAAAGTACTTACAGAACTGTCCTCGATGACTGGAGGAGGTGGTTCATGAATAACCTGCGGGCAGAGAGAGCGAGAATCAGTCGAGCTCTACCAGAGGGCGTCTGTGTCACGTCCCAGACATCGGAAATTGTCTCTGCGACTTTAGAGGATGTGATGAAGTTACCACGGTGCAGCAGAGAGGCCAGAACCACCACAGCAGAGCCATGGTCAGCAGGAGCGCCAGGATGAGCAGCGCGATGGCCACAAAGGTGCCGTCCGACTGGAAGCAGAGCAGTCAAACAGTCAGTGTGGTGCAGCAGTAAAATGTGGGACCAACGCAATCCATCATTCACTCATTTTCCTGTCTCGTCTCTTTTGATTGCACTCACACAGGTGATCGCAGTGATTGTGACGGAGCTGGAGATGAAGCTGAGGCCGTTGTTCATGCTGACGTGGAGAGTGGCAGAGCTGCAGGAGCAGAGAGAGCAGAGACGAGACTTTTACACTGAGCCCAAATATTCTGACATTAACAATTGTTCGTTCTCAATCAAAATGTTTGGAAGCAAAGATTCAATAGTTCTCAACCAAAAACCCAAGACAATCGTTTGTCCTGCTGTCACTGCTTCCACTGGCGATATAATCCTATGAATTACAAAGCCGATGCTGACATGAAGTTACTATTTTCGTTGATATTTCATTAAAAACATTCCGTTTCCACTGCCTTCAGGCTAATGAAACCCAGACGTGCTGGTGTGCGAGCAGACACAGTAATCACTTACGTCCCGTCTCTCTCCAGAACAGGAGCCGGGCACAGGAGGTAGGTGTCTCTCACCACCAAAGGCCGTTTCACTGCGCAGAGACAATCGGGATATGAAAGACTGAAATCTGTGAAGCCGACCACAACGCTGAAAGGCAAAAGGACTCAGGGTGATGCAAAGGAAAAGTTTGCTTGATCTTTCTCCTAACTGGTCCCGAAACGACAGAAGATTTGAGTCTCAAAATACACTTTTTTTTCAAATTGAATTCCAGCACTTCCTCCCCTCATGGAAAATGAGGTGAATGAAGAAGTCCTGTGGTTTATTTACACTGGCCCCGTCAGTGTCTAGTGTGTGCAGAGACGGTGCTCGTCTCCTGATGAGATCCACATTCCTCCCCGGACATCTGAGAGGCGCTGAGCGCTATAGCAGCCGAGGCGGAGCGGGGGAAAGACGGCGACCCATGGTTTGGGAGGAGGGCGAGGACCTAAATCACTGTGGTCCACAAAGTGCTGCAGAACCCCCCCGCCCCTCGTCCACGTGGCCAACATAAACTTGGCGCCGTGATGTAAACGGTTACTGAGCAGCTTCATAATGAGGAGTGTGGTTAAACGGCAAGCGCATCTGATCTGTCGGTGCATTTTTCTTTCAATGAACACATGATTGACACATCGACTGCACACACTGTGAGCAATGACTCAATGTACAGTCCTTAAGAGGACTTTTACGCCCTCCTCCTCTGTGCCTTTGTTTTTTTTAATTGACCACCAAAATACCAGCAAACTTCTCTTCAAGGGGAAAACTATTTGTGACATACGGAGTGCGAGAGCACGAAAGGAAGGCGTCCTCGTGTTTGAAGGAGCAGCCTCATTGAGGAGTTTGCATGTCCTTCCTGTGATCTGTGTTGTTTTGCTCTCTGCGATGCTCGGCCGAGATTCCTCTTCCACGGACCAAAGACAGGCTCGTGAAAGTGTTTGTCTCTGAGACAGACATGGCCATTTGCTTTATGGCTCACTCACTGCTCTACCTGTTGGCAGCTAACGTGTGCGGATCAACCAACAGTCTGCACTTGTTTTTAAATCTTTGTGCAGGATAAAAACTCCTGGTTGTGGAATGTTGCAGTAAAAGTATCTCACTTTATAGATAATAAAAAGTGTTTTTCTAGCTTGGTCAAGGTTTGCAGCCTTCACTTTTGCCAAAGCCCAAAAGGAAAGTATCATGTCACAGGTTTTACATATTGCTTTCGCTCCTCCACTCATCACAAAGTTTCAGATGGCCGTGAGCAAACTGAAGAGTAGATGGATGTACAAGTAAGTCTTTCCCTCTGTATTTGATTTGCATTCGAAGGTCAGAACTGCACAACAACTCGGGTGTGACTTATTGTGGCCTCGGAAGGACGATGCATCAAATATTTTGGCAACCAGCTGCTGAATCAGTCTGCAGACGCAGAAAAAAATTAGCATTCGTTTGACTCCACGTGTCTGCACGGCTCATGAATCGAAGCTCATTATTTACTCAGCTTTCGCTTTGTTTTTGGTCTTAACCAACTGGAAGACGAAACCAGGCACAGAGATTTCTTTGGCGCTTCAGCTGTTAATTGCTTCACCATATTTACTGACCAATTTCAAAATTTTCTGCAGTTTGATGCTCCACATGCACGACTGATCTAATAAAGCTCTCAATTAGTTGTGCAGATGAAAAGCAAAACCAGTGTGGGGTAACTAACTGGTAGATTTTACATCTCCTGAGTCATTATCAATAAAAACACTGGAAAAAAGCAGAGGACTCACTCAAAGTCACTGTGTCATTGATGCGGAAGCTGCAGAGGACTTTCTGCACATCTCGGGCATGAAGGAAGCCGTTTCCCTTGACGACCACCTGGAAAGACTCTGGAGAGGGACACAACAATAACCATTTCGATCAGTTGAACATGTACTGTCATTCTTTCACTTGTTTCTTTACCTCCTTCACAGATGCTGGACGGCTCCACAGCCAGGATCTCGATGCATGACCGCTGCAGGATCTGGAAGCAGAGAGTCACGGTGGCGAAAGCTGAGAAAGGCTGAGCTGCATTTCGTCATCACTTGTCAGCTTCAGTTTAATCATCAGTTCACTTGTAAACTTTCCACTCATAGTACGGCGTGATGTGTGTGCTCGTGTCTTTGGTACCGAGTCGATGACCCCCTGCAGAGCTTCAAATCCATCATTGACCGGGAAGACGTGGTCCTGACTGTCAGCTATCGTTGAAAGCTGTCAAGGAAAGTCAACGGATGTCGTGATGGTTCCTTCAAGGCTTAATTAGCACAACTTCAAGCTGAATTAGTGGCAGACTGACGCACCTGGGTTTCATTGAAGTCTTTGACCCCCACACAGTACACAGTGGCACCCAGCTGACGCGCTCTGCCGGCCTGAGTCAAACAAAGTGAACAAACACTGTCAAACTATTGAAGGCCAATCAGTCACAGAGGAATGGCAGGTGTTTTTCTGCACAGCGCTGGAACGAAAATCAAACCCAATCGCAAAGTCACCGCAAACGTCAGGAAAACATCTGGAGTGACGTCACTGCGAGTCATGTGGCCGTGAGTACAACAAACCCAGACTTTTGACCCGCGAAGCCACTTATACTGTAAATTCCCCAGTTCAAAGTGTGGGATTCTTTTGAAGCAACCTCAACCGGGAAAGAATAACACAAGGAAGTTTGTGCAACGTAAGTTTCGTTTGTTGTTGCTGAATGAGCTTCAAGCAAGTTATGTGTGAAATGCAGTGGTTGACATTCCTGCCGTGCAGCTGCACTTGCCCTGAATGAGTATCCTATATCGCATCGTATCGCAGCGCATTGCAGCACATTGCAGTGCATCTTATTGAATCGTATCGTATCGTATCGTATCGTATGTCCACGTCATCTTACCTCTCGTTGCGCCAGATCGAACTGATTCTCCCTCAGCTCGCCGTCCGTCAGAGCAATGATGACACTGGCCGTGCGGAAACCTGAAGAAGAAGAGGAGGCGAACAAAACCAACTGCAGTCACAGCAGCGAAAAAAAAAAACAAAACCCAAAACTTTTACAGATTTGTGAGGAAAAATATTTTGAACATAAACTGTGATGAAAAAAGCAGTTTGCGGTTGATGAGTCCACCATGTGCCTGAATTCTGGAGAAAATGTGAGCTTTAATGATCGGGCAAAGACACAACAGTGATTAAGTGGTGAGAAGGGAAAAATCGGACTCACCATCACCGGTCCCGTAGTATATTTGCTCGCTGGCCTGAGAGAGAAGTTTGGAAGCGTCAGTGGCTATAAACTTAAGTGGGCTCATTTGAAGCGAGAGATGCCATACTGCTGGGCAGGGTCCCTTTTCCATCGACTTAACAGATGACTTACTCTTTGAAAGCCTCGGTGCATGAAGGTGTCCCCTCCTGGCTGCACCATGCTCAGCTCCTCCAGACCTGCTCGAATCTGATCTCTGATCGCCGACACAAAACGAGACAGAAAAATGAATCGACCACCGTGAAATGGACAGAAAAGGTGAAAGACGTTATGGTGGGTGTCTGCGAGTGTTTGTAGGTGTGCCCACCTGTCCTCTGTGAGAGCCATGAGGGTCCTTCCTTCTGTTGAAAACACAATGAAAGACATCCGCAGCTGAGGGCTGCAAAACAACAGCACACAGGAGAACACCGTCACGTCAGACGAACTCCTGAGTTACTCTAAAGTCTTCACTCTTTCACTCCCTTTGCAGACGTACCTGATGAACTTGTGGGCCAGGTGGTCGACAAAGTAATATATCTCATTCCAGTAATGCTGCACGCTGCCCGACCTGAACACAAGATTCAACAGCTCAACTTAAGGCCAGTAAGTTGAACAAATCCTGATAAGAATAAATAAGACGTCTCACTTTACAAAAAGTTCCACTGTTGTGAGAGAAACAACCAAACAAATGTACATCACAGCTTTGACGGACAATTATTATTGGAATGACCTCAGTTTTTGTTTGGCTATTTGGTTTGTTTCTCAGGATGTTGAGCTGCTGCTGTGTCTGCGTGGAAACTTCACATTCTTCTCTCGTCTCTCATTTCTAAATGTCCACCCTGACGCATGATTTTATCTGTGGATGTCACTTTTTCAAGGACATCAGATTGTTTTGATGAAGTGAACGCAGCTCGAAGTCCTCCGACATACTTTAAATCTGTCATTAATCGAAGAGACCTTCGTGGACACATCCTCTCCAGTCTCCGCCTCATGTTGCACTGTGTCCCCCCTCCTCTTCCTTCCCCCGTCAATGTTTTCATTGATGCAGTGATACGAGTCCCCGTGCAGGGACGACAGCCGAGAGCTCTGGATCTCTGGAACATCTGGCTCTAACGGAGAAATGGTTCTGCGCAGCCAAGCGGGAAGAGCTGAGGCCGGGATTAGATGCGGGCTGCTGCTGCCAGTGATGTGTGGCCACAGTTTGACAACAGGAATCCCTGCAGCGCCATTTATCAGCCCAGCGAGCACACAAACAACTTGGTAAAAAGGGACGACGTCAACGTGTAAACACACTCTCTGTCATTTCTCACAGCTCTTAAGTGAGTGTCTGCCACAAAAAAAAATGCAGCACATGCAGTGGTTTTTGCGTTGAATGCATGGGGGGAACTGCTCTGAAGTGACGACGTGATCAGTTCATCAGCGTGATGACAGTTTAATGGACGGAGTAATTTACTCCTGATGTGGGACCAAACGAGTCAGAAATCTGCTCCCACATTGTTGAGTAAAATCACACAATCGAAAGAGTTTAGCGAGGTCACGGACTGAGAAGAGCGGAGGAAAACCTCAGTTATTTGAGGACCGATCATCACTTCAGGCATTCATGACTTTTAGCTTTCTGCCAACCGGGAGCAGAGAATCTTCGATAATTATACAGCAGATGAAAAAAATGAGTTGAATTACAATGTGACTCTGTAGGTTGGATAACTGATTCGCTGATATTAGAAAATAAAAGGAACTCTCAGATAATAATCAGTTGCAGAATTTTCAGGACTACATGCATTCTTTTTATTTAAATGTATGCAACTTTGTTACAGTGTGGGACACACTTTATCAACACACTTTAAAAAACTCAATTTAAAGTGTTATTTTGAAAAAGAAAACTTTCGGTGTCACCAAAAGGAGATTTCACATGTTCACACAAGATACAGTACAAAAGAAATCCTGTTTTTTTTTTAAGCCAGTGACTTTTTCCAAAACCTGAACTCAGTCTTTGTCTTTTTGTTCCGCTCTCTCACATTTATTTATCTTCCTTTGTCCAGTTTCAGCTCCATTTCGCAAGAGACGCGCTGGTGCGTCCCAGTGAATAATTGAAAACTTGTGTATTTCGATTGTTTCCGATAACCAGCTGTCCAATCATGCTCCTGGACGGCAGCTCGGACATTGTTTACACCTGCGTCTACAGAACAAACTCATGCAGCCAACATGAAGAGGACCCGAGGCGAAGGAAGAAGCACTCACTTGTCCAAAACAAAGTAGAGGTCAAATCCTCCGTAGCAAGAAGAGCCGGCTTCTCTCATCTCGTAGAACTGTGCGGCGCCGCCGGCCACCAGGACCGCCACCAGCATGCTCAGCTCCACGCCGAGCAGGACCTGCCTGCACCAGCGGTGGGACATCACACCTTTCAGTTGGGGAGCCTGCTCAGCCTGAGAGACGGGTTAAGCATCAACGTTCTCCAGCTGGAGCGTTCCTGTCCTCTGGTCTTCTCCCTGGCTACAGCCTGCAGCAGTCAGCCATGCTGTGAGGACGCATGAAGGGCTCCTCTCTGGATCAGTGTCATCTCCTCAGCAGCAGATGTGTGCTGGCAGAGGAGGAGTGAAGCTGGTGGGACTGAGGTATTCGTCTGCCTCCCTCTCTCCTTCTCTCGCTCTCTCTCTCTCCCTCTGCACACTCAATCATTTTAGCGCCGCGAGCGTTTCACAAGCAAACAGAACACACGTGCGTCGGTGGAGTATTTACTGCCTCTTTCATGTGTTTGTGTGATGCTTTTAACACACGTCCGCGCTTTCCTTTGTTCTGTCTCTCCCTTCTGATCCAAGTTCACTTGGATCCTCACGTTGTCCATCAGTGCCACTTAGTGGTTAACACATGCACCCTGCAAATTGATGTGCTTCGAACCTAAAATGACCTTCCTTTCTAACTAAATTCTGGTGCCAAAGTGAAAACGTTTGAGTAAAACCTCATTTAGAAGCATGTTAATGAGTTTGAGTTTATGTCTAATCTGCAAGTATATCTCCTCAACTCTCTGGAGTGTTTCCAAAACAGGTTCAGAAAGCGCTGGAATGATGTGAAAGAAGTAAAGGAAACAGTTGAAACCTGAATCCACAGCTCAGGTATTGTGACCTCTTGTGGTCACTTTGATTAAAGTGAGGAGATGAAGGGATTCAGCAGGAACTTCAGAGGAGGAGGTCGGTCAGTGTGGTCGGTAATGAAAAGTCTGCCAAGTGACCGAGACTCCGACTTCTGCATGTTGATGAGAGCGTGTGTTTCCACCAGTGTTTGGCTTCACTGTAAATGTTTGAGCAGATCAGAGATCAGAGACTCGGGTCTTCACCTCCAACCCGACGCTGTCAACTTGCTGCTGCTCACAGCAACTGTGAGCGCACGTGAGCCGAGCATTTTTCGACTTTCATCTCAGCTTATTCATGCTAACCTGCTTACATAACACTGAGCGCCTTCTCTTGCTTCAACATCACTAATCCAAACTCCACATTTTCTGCAGACCACCACGGCGCGGCCGCATTGTCCCGATAGACGTCAACCAGACAACAGAGAAAAGGCAACGAGATCTTTCTAATTTGACCGAATGCCTTTATGCACACAATTTACAAGAGGAGATCAAATCCGGCCTCAAGTGTTCCTGCTGAATATGAAGAACACTTGGGTCACTTTTGTCAGGGTGCAAGGAAAGGACTTATTATGCATTTAGCTTCAATCCAGTCTCAAAGAAAGTCGTGTAACTGCAACTTCACATTTTTGCTTCTCGTGCAAATTCAAGGCCTAATCTGTTAAACAGCTTCCAAAGTCATGTGAACGATTGACTCATATTAGAAGGGATAACGTGCACCCTGTTTCTGCTTTTTTTGCCTGCTAAATTTGAATTTTCTCTCCGCACACTCCATCCTTCAAAAACTTCTCAGCTTGTAGAGTGACGCTGATAAACTGACAGCAGTTCAGCCTTTCATCCATGATGAACTGAAGGCAGCAGCTCTCAGTCTGCACCGCTGAGGAGGCTCCAGTCTCCTCTGTGCCAGAAACAGCCCCAGTCAGCACAGCGAGACGTCGTGTGGTGAACCAACTAATGCAGCCGTGAATTCGAGAAGCCAAAAGTTACACACCACCTAATTAGAGCGGGTCCACTGAGTTCGGCTGCGTAAACGTTGGGCCCGCTTTCAGGATGAACGCCGCTGGCTGCCGAGAGTTTGTCGTTCCTTCGCAGTCAGGGAGTGGGAACTTTTTCGTTCTTACATTGGGACGTGCCAGCTTCCACACGAATGCATCGAGTCAGTGTTTCCACATGTTGCAGCAGATGTGTAAGCGTGTGTGTGGGGTGGGGTGGGGTGGGGGGGACCCAGACCCAGACCCAGACTCTCCTGCCTGCAGGTGGTGTACCAGCTTAAGAATCAGACTCTCCTGCTGATGTATCCTCACACTTGCTCCCACCATCATCATGACCGCAATGAACCTGTATTCTACCCAGAAAGCTTTGGAAGATCATCAGAGCAATTTCTCTGTAAAGTAACGCATTATAAGTTAACTTATAAATCCAAGATAAGAGATGACATTTTAGCTGTAGTCAGTGTTTTGTATCTTACAGTTCAGACTCCTGGCTGTGATGCCCCCTGGTCACCTGTGCAGGTTGAATCAACACATTTGAGTAGGAAAAGATTCATTCGTGTTTCTTTAATTAGAGGTTGAGCTTCACAACTCTGTGGGCGAATTTGTCTCGTTTGTATTTGTCGTTGAATTTGTCACATTTACCTGTGCATGGCTCCCATACAAAGGGAGTCTGTTCAATCTTTTTTTTTTTTTACTGCAACCTGCAGAAATAAATAAACTGCCTCACGGAGCAGTGGAGCAAAAAAAGTGTGACGGAGAGACAGAGAGCCGCAGCCTGCAGCTCCTGTAAACTGAAGCCATCTGACCGCAGGTACAAAGTACCTCTGAGGCTCCAGCTGCCTGCATGTGTGCAGCGCGCTGACTGGGCTCTGCCGTCGGTCCTGAATGTCAGCGAGTCACTGCAGCAGCGGCAACAGCAGCAGCAGCAGCAGCAGCAGCAGCAGCAGTAGCAGCAGCAACATGGAGACCTGAGCATTAAAAGAAGAGAAACATCTGACCGCTGACCGCTGTGTGAGCGTCCCGTCTCTCTCCCGCTGCAGTCGCCGCCGCTCGTCGGGCTGACCTCCCGCGGGTCGCTGATCGGGACTCATGGCAGTCGCAGCGGCGCTTGTGCTCCTGCTGTGCGGGCTGCGCGTGTCTGCGGCCGATGACCGGGAGCGTGTGACCGCCGCCGGGAGCCAGCCCGAGGATGTCATCGACTACAAGGATCCCTGTAAAGCTGGTACCGTGCACCTTGTTTTTATTTACTCGTCCTCACAGATCTTGTTTATCAGGCCTAAAATAAAAGCTGCTAAAAACAGAAAATATTTAAAAGTTATTAGAGAGGAGATATAAAGTTAGGAAGCAAATCAAAGGTAAAGTTTCCTTTTGATTTCTAATGCAATCTTCATCCATTAGATTCTTGTTTAATTAATTGTTAGGAGTGAGTTCACATGCTAGGAGTTGTCACATGATTATATTTCTGTAAGTGGCCCAATCAACATCTACTCTATTTTCCTGCAGACTACATCACATGGCAATAATTCCAGCTTTAGATCACAACAAACCTGACGTGCAACAAACAAATGTGAATTCAAGCGAAGATGAGAAGACGTATGATGAGGAGGTTATTTGTGGTTAGACTGCAGGGAAGTAAAGAGAACATTAAAGGTTTCTCAATTTCTCTGATACAATCTGTCAGTGTTTTCCTTCAGAGGAATGAGAGGACGCACAACATGTCAGTGTGTTGATAAATCATGACATGGTGCTGATATGATGCACTGCAGCAAGCACCTGTCGAAGGCATCACTGCAAATCCTGAAAATCGTCAAAGTAAAACCTTTCAAAATATTCCAAAGCTCAGAAACTTACGCTCGAACTTTAGATATCAAACCACTTTGAGCACTTTTATTCTGAAATATGCTGTATTTTGTAAAGTAGTACATGTTGTACTAGTTTTTCAGGCTGTAATTGAGTCAGTGTCATTTGACTGATGGCTTGTCATCATAGATGTGTTTATAACCTTCCTCAAATTACAATTACAGTTAATAGTAAATTATGAATGGAGTAAATCCTCGCGTTCTCCTGTTTTGCATGTTGTAGATTACAAACAGACCGTTCTGTAGTCGAGGCTCGTCCGATGATCAGAACGGGAAATCTCAAGTGTTTGTTCCAAACGTGAAAGAAACGCGACATGTTCCTGTCCATCATCCAACACGACAAACAGCTCACTCCGCTCGCTGGGGGGCCTCCGGTGGGCCGGCCTCGTTCTTTCTCACTTGTGACTTCTGAAAAACTTAAAAACACACCACTCTGCCTCTCCGAGGCAGTTGCCTGGAGACCAGAGGTCATTGAGGCCGTGCCAGCGCTGCAGGCCCGGCCTGGACGCTGGTGAAATCCCTCTGGCTTCGGGGCACGGGGTGCACGCCGCGGGGGTGACAGTCATTTACAGTCACTCTTTGCATGAGTGCATTTACTTCAAAGGCCAGCACAGGGCCCGCGAGCTCCTTTCATTTGTACTTTCAAAGGTTGTTACATCACACGGCTGAATGAGGTGTTTGGAGC
Organism: Malacoctenus gilli; assembly: GCA_032164315.1. Classification (NCBI taxonomy): domain Eukaryota; kingdom Metazoa; phylum Chordata; class Actinopteri; order Blenniiformes; family Labrisomidae; genus Malacoctenus; species Malacoctenus gilli. Next base: position 8,418,822 of record JASSRZ010000083.1, on the reverse strand, counting down.
GAGAGACTGAAGCGAGCGGCTCTGCTCGTACAATGCCGAAGGAAAACATGCTATACATGTGTGATGTCAACCAAACGCTCAGGGAATTATACTCCTATGTTGAGATTTGTGTCACTTCTGGCACGAAACTACATGAGACTCATTCTGGGATCTTTGAAACTAACCGTTGGATCGAATACAGATGGAAAATCAGCGTGATTTGTGGAACTATAACTGGCACGTTTGTGTGATGATGATCAGAGATGAAATTAAAGTCTTCTTGGAACACGACTGCTGACATCCAACATCTTTAGTTCCCATCTTCTCCCATTCACTCTCCAATCCTGTTTCAGTTTGCTGTACGTCGGCTGGTCTGTATTTAGACTCTGTGTTTGCTCACCAAACAGACACTCAGACGAATGAACAAGCTGCTTTTCAGGACAGAGACTCTGAACACGGCCGTTCTCACTGCAATTCTCGAGATTCAGCATTTCGGATTGTCTCATATTGGAGTTACTGTTCAAAAAATACTGTTTTGTTGCTCCTAATAGACACATGTGATGCTGTAGCAGCACGAGTTCAAGCTTCAGTTTGGGTGCCAGTTCACGCAGACTTTTAACACAATATTTAAATGTGGGAAATGTTTGCTGACACAAATAACATCATCAGCCAGTCAAACAGAGATGGTCCAAAAGCCGAGGTCAAACAGAGCTGCTGTGGTTCAGACGGAGCATCGGTGTGGGCAGTGGAGGTCATTCAAGGAAGCAGACATGCTGGAAGGAATCTCTCAGGGTTTACACTGAACGGTCTGGAGAAGCGAAAGTATCCAGCGACTGTCCCGAGGCCAAAACGTCTCTGGGAGGTCAAGGACGGGCGGCCCAACTGGTCGGAGCCGCAGTAACTCAAACAGCATTTCAATACAAACAAGGTATGCAGACGGCCATCTGTGAATGCACAACATGTGGAACGTTGAAGCAGATGGGATGCGGCAGTAAAAGACCACACCTGTCGCAGCTCTCAGTCAGCTGAGGACAGAGAGCGAGGGCACCCCAGGTTACTGGTTTATAAAAAGACCAGACTGGAAAAATGCTTTTGTGGCCCGACAACTCTTCATCTGGTCGGGTCATAGTTTGTTTGCGGACAAACGAATTGCTTGAATTCACCTGTTTTCTACCAGCACAAATGGTTTTAACGGGGAGAAAAAGATGAAGCAAAGCGTGAGTGACTGCCTCTTATCTGTTTGTCCTCACAGCTGCCTTTATGGGAGACATCGCTCTGGATGAGAACGACCTCCGAATGTTCCAACAGGCCCACAGCGGGGACGAGACGCAGCCTGCCATCCAGGCGAACCACACAAGCTCTGGTGGTTAAAGCGAGACCACAACACGTCTGACCGAGTGAGACAGACATTGAAGTCACAACCAATGCGCTCCCGTCTTCTGTGTTTGACAGGTAACGGCTCTTCGTCTCCAAACCAAAGTGTGAGGAGTGAGAGATCCGCAGACAGGCGAACTCTCCGTCGTCTGAGGAGAGCGGCCACATCCAGGCCCGAACGAGTGTGGCCGGACGGCACCATCCCCTACGTGATCAGCGGGAACTTCACTGGTGAGTCCCCGAAAAGTCCACCTCTGCTGCGCTTGTCTGGACATCCTAGAAAACGCCGGCTAATTCAGAGTTTCCTTCCAGGCAGTCAGCGAGCCATTTTCCGCCAGGCGATGCGTCACTGGGAGAAACACACTTGTGTGACGTTCATTGAGAGGACGACCGAAGAGAGCTACATTGTTTTCACCTACAGACCATGCGGGTGAGGCACGAGGCAGGCGAAGTGTGCCCTCAGCGTGTGCGTCTGAGTGACGTTGTCCATCAACAGGTGTTGCTCCTATGTGGGGCGGCGAGGCGGCGGCCCTCAGGCCATCTCTATCGGGAAGAACTGCGATAAGTTCGGCATCGTGGTGCATGAACTCGGCCACGTGATCGGCTTCTGGCACGAACACACGCGTCCGGACCGCGACGAGCACGTGAGCATCGTCAGGGACAACATCCAGCCAGGTATCGACACGGAACGAGCGCGCGTGAAGCGTGAATTGTTTGTGTTTTCTGATGCTCCACGTGTTTCTTCTTCTATCACGTTGACTTACCGCCTGTGCCCCTAAAGGACAGGAGTACAACTTCCTGAAGATGGAACCGGGTGAAGTGGACTCGCTGGGAGAAGTGTACGACTTCGGGAGCATCATGCATTATGCGAGGAATACGTTTTCCAGGTGACGACGCTTCCTGCTCCTCTCAAAGCTAGCTTCCAGCCCTGACCTGCGTCCGTCCCTTCACTGAGCCCCGCTGAACATGCTTTGTGGGAGACCTCCGGGGATTTTGGTCCTTTATTGTCCCGGCGAAAGGTCTCACAGTGGTCCCCTTTTTTTAATTTGTGTCCCGTGCATGTTGTTGCTTTTTCTCTCTCCTTTGGTTTTTTACCTCCATAACCGCAATGCAGGTCTGGGTCATGGAGGCAAGCCAAGCTAAATAAAGGCCTGGCAGTTGGGGCTTTGTTGAACAATTTGAGCTGGAGTGGCCTTTTTCTCTGGCATTCAGGAGCGGGCTCCACTGAGCCGGCTGGCACCGGCCAAAGGCCCCATTCAGAGCGCTCTGTTTGCACATGCCTGTCATTCATGGGTGCATCACCATGGGAACTGTGCAGGAGTGGGAGCTCGTCAGCCGGCCAGAGATTATCAAAATCAATAAAGTATCAGAGGGATGAAATCTGATTTCATATCGGCCTTTCTGCTTGACCTCCTGGCGTCACATTTCCAAGAAAACATCCAGAGCGATGAACTTCAGATGACTTTCTTTTCTGTCACGTTTACTCTGATTCTTGTTTGCTCAAATAGAGGCATCTTCTTGGACACAATTTTGCCCCGTTATGATGTCAATGGCGTCAGACCGTCAATTGGACAGAGGACCAGGCTCAGCAAAGGGGACATCGCACAAGCACGCAAACTCTACAAATGTGCAAGTACGATGTAACTCAACACAAATGCTTTCAGATTTCCTCGTCCTCAGCGCAATGAGAAAAATGGTATTTTCAATCTGTGACTCCGTCTGTTCTGCCATGTTGTTGTTGCAGAATGTGGCGACAGCCTGCAGGAAAGCACCGGAAACTTCTCCTCCCCCGGTTTCCCCAACGGATACTCTGCGTACGCTCACTGTGTGTGGAGGATTTCTGTCACTCCAGGAGAAAAGGTGAATAAGGCGAAGGACAGAGATGTTCCGTTTGAAACTGGATCAGAGAAGACAAACGCAGTTTTCCCCCATATGTGTTATCGTCGTGAATTTGACCAAATAGGTTGTTTATAACCCGATGGTGACAAGTGGTGGATTCCAGGTTCCCCATTTCAACCTCTCTGCTGTTTCTCAGATTGTTCTCAATTTCACCTCCTTGGACCTCTTCAGGAGCCACTTGTGCTGGTACGACCACGTGGAAGTCCGGGACGGCTTCTGGAGAAAAGCTCCGCTGAAAGGTCGGCTCCGTGCCGCGGTTTGCTCCCCGGTCGCGAGCGCCGCGAGGCGTTCGCTGACAGGGAGTGATGTGACTGTCTGACGTGCGTTGGCAGGCCGCTTCTGCGGAGACACTCTTCCAGAACCGATCGTCTCGACTGACAGCCGACTGTGGGTCGAATTCAGGAGCAGCAGCAGCTGGGTGGGCAAAGGCTTCTCAGCCGTGTATGAAGGTACGACTTTGACACCATTGAGGTGAACTATACGACGGCTGCCGCGCAAAAACACCAAAAGCTGATGTGAGCGAAAATATACCGCTGCTAATCTCTTCTCACCTTCTGTGCAGCCATCTGCGGGGGCGAGGTAAAGCGGGACAGCGGCCAGATTCAGTCTCCTAATTATCCCGATGACTATCAGTCCAACAAAATGTGTGTGTGGAAAATCACCGTAGCCGAGGGGTTTAACGTTGGCCTGTCCTTTCAGTCGTTTGAGGTAAAATGACTCACTTTGGTGGTTAATTATATAATGTGACAAATGGCTGAGAAATGCAGTTTTGAAGTGAAAAAATGTCTATCTTGTCAACGTGTTGGTGGTTTTTTTTTTCCCCTTCAGAGTCTTAACATTAGAGACTTTATGCATGATTCCTTATCAGTGATGTCTGTTGACACTCGTCCCTGTCTGTCCTTTATCTGCAGACCGAGAGACACGACAGCTGTGCCTACGACTATGTGGAGGTGAGGGACGGCGGTTCAGAGAGCAGCTCCCTGCTCGGCCGTTTCTGCGGCTACGAGAAACCCGGCGACATCAAGAGCAGCTCCAACCAGCTGTGGCTGAAGTTTGTGTCCGACGGGTCGGTCAACAAGGCTGGATTCGCAGCCAACTTCTTCAAAGGTCAGAAATGATCAGCAGGAACGGCGATTGTTGTGGTTTCACCGAGCGGGAAGAGACGCATCTTTCCGAAAGACAAAAAACTGGGCCGTTGAAGGTTCTTGTTCTGTCTCCAGAGATGGACGAGTGCTCTCGGCCTGACAACGGTCAGTGCGAGCAGCGCTGCCTGAACACGCTGGGCAGCTACAGATGTGCCTGTGATCCCGGATATGAGCTGGTCGCTGACAGACGCAGCTGTGAGAGTGAGTGCAGGGACAGAGTCACGTGACTTCAGCACCCACATTACAGAGGAACTTCTTCCAGCTCTGAGTGTTGAGCTCCAAAGGAATAGTCTATGTCACCACGAGAGGGCAGCACTTGTCCACTGTAAATTTTGTGCGAACAGAAAAGTTCCAACTTGGTGTTATTGAGAAAACGGTACAGGAACTCTGTGTGTGTGTGTGTGTGTGTGTGTGTGTGTGTGTGTGTGTGTGTGTGTGTGTGTGTGTGTGTGTGTGT
>JASSRZ010000083.1:8380593-8395942 GCA_032164315.1 Malacoctenus gilli | reverse complement strand
CGTCCGGTTCGCTTCCACTCCTGTGGACACTCATTTGTACTGTCACGTTTAATTAGCACCTTTCCTCAGCGGCCCCTCTCTCATCAGCTCTGTCCGTGGTGGTCTGTTCACATCGTTCTCACCTTCTCCCGTTTGCTGATTAATAAATCAACACATGGAGGTTCTTCTTTTTCCGATTAAATCACTGTTGAATGATACGAAAAAAATAAGAAGTAGATTTTCACTCTAAACCAACTCTGTTTCAAAACTGAAACTTTCGGTGACTTCGTGGTTCAACATTTGAACACATTGTTTCAAATTTGAATGGGAAACGCAGGTGGCGTTCTGTGTTCGTGTCTGAGTCAGTTTGATCAAAAACACCTTTTAAAATGAGAGAAGTTGAGCGGCCGCTTGTGTGATGAACAGCGACGTGTGTGATGGATGCGCTCGGCGTCGGAGCTGTAATGCTGCTCTCAGTGCAGCCGTTAGGGCCTGATGGTGAGACTGATGGCTGCACTGTCTGCTCCTCTGCATGCTTAAGCCGCCTCACTCTTGTCGGTATTTAATAGAAGAACAGGGATAGATCAGCACTTAAGGTGCATTAAACAGCGTAAGCTTGCATTATTTTTATGGCAGCCAGGTTCCCACGTGAGCCGGTACATCTTGCGTGTTTGCGTAATGGCTGAGTGTGTTCCTAAGCTGAACTGGCACCGACAACATCCTCAGAAGCAGCATTTGGAGGGAACCAAATGCAGCTTTTATGAGCTCGACAAACTGTCGGGTTTGTTCTCGCTGTTATTGCAGCTGACTTTTAAAAGGTTAAGTGGAGCAACAGATTTCAGAATTGAACACGAGGGCTGGAAGATGGGTGCACCTCATCGGGAATGGACGCACAGCCCTAAAAGTAAAAGTGCAATCATGACAATCCAAATATACACCTTGGCAGTGAGGCCGTGTGCTCGGTCTCCTCTGCGGTTACCATGTTCCACAAATTATAAAAACCCCCAAAATAAAACACATTCTCCAGGGTAGAACGCACCTAGAGACTGCTCAGTGCTTTTATTTTGAAGAGATTATAGCTGTGTTGGTCTGTTAATGACTGTTTGGTCCACATCCTTTCTTAGAGATATCCTGGGGTGGCTCCACTACCACAAAATGTGGAGATTAACTTCACTGGGACCTCAATTCTCACTCTGTGCCATGACAACTAAAGCCAAACTTTAAATGCGACAATAAAAACAAACTTCACCCGTAGTTACGAGATTTGTCCAAAGATTTGAACCAAGATCCGCAACTGAAGTTAAACCTTTTCTTTTCTTGGAAATACACCTTCGCTGATGTTCTCTGCTTGTTCACAGGCTGATATTTTACCACTTGACAATTGATTTGCGCTCCTCCCTCCTCTCCTGCACAAACTGAGTCCATTAAGTTGTGCAGACTCATCAGTTGGAGGCTAAAACTCCTGTTCCTCATTCGTTTTATGACCCACCAACACAGCATCGCCATGCGAAGGCTCACATCAGCAGAAGAAGGCGCACCTGTCCAACGCATGTGCCAGTGCCCCTCTCATCATGTGTGCAGTCAGTTATATTTACCCTTGCAGCGCGCAGTGCACGTCTGCAGCATGCCGTTTACCTCAGCTTTACTACGGCGTCATAAACAAAGCACTGTTTTTATAGCCGCTGTGTTCTCATTGCTCTCCAGCTTTGAGTGAAGCCATCTGAGTTATTGAGTGTATCACTGAGCATCGGTAGACACAAGCAGCGCCACACAGGGCAGGGCCGGCTCCCTGGCTCTAAGTGCAGTTCATATCCCAGACCATCAGCGGATGCCGATCAATGCCTGGTTTTACAGTTTTGCATCCTTGAAATGACTGAGCAAATAAAGACAGCTCGGACTGTCAATCAGAGACCATTAGTAAAGAAAATTCCTCCGGTAGCATCACCCCCCCACACCCCACCCCGCGCACTGCCGCGCCGCCACCGCCGCCGACCTCAAACACACATGGACCCCCACGCGGCGGGTGGAGCGAGTGGAGGCGGAGCCCAGAGTTGATGGCGTTGTGGGAGCGATCCTGAGGTGGTCCTGCATCAGAAAATGCGTCTGGGGAGTCTGAGCGATGGACGACTTGGGGGGGAAAAACTTGGGGTGATTTCGGGGGCTTTGAAGTCTTTGCGGTCCGTGTTCCCTCGCGCGTGGGAGTCTGGACGGGTTGACCCACGGGAGGATGCTCTGCAGTCACCCTGTTAGCGCTTGTCCTCGCTGCTCGGTGGTTCAGGTCCTGTGAGAACTGCTGATGCCGGAGCTCAAGCTGTGTTAAAGAAAAGGAGGCTGGCTGACGACAAAGCGATGGGCGGCAGGTGATGTTTGCGGATGCGAGCTGCTGCGTCGGAGTTGGGATCTCGTGAGAAAAGATTTGGTGTCAGCCAGAAGTTTGGCGGGGGGTTATTTTGGAGAGGTGACCTCTGATGCGAGGTAACAATGGGGGTGGAGGGCATGGAGATCATGGCCATTCTTGTTGTTATTGGGCTGTTTTTCATTGTGCTCAAACAGTTTGGGATTTGGGAGCCTTTGTCCCTGGAAGGTAAGACACAAAAGACATGGACACTTTGTAGGATGTGACTGTAGACTGACTGCAGATTTGTTCTTTATGATTGAACTCAGAGGCAATACTTTAAAACACAAATGTGGCAGAAACTGTAAAATATTGAAGATTGCGTGCTTAGATTACATGTGAGGCTGCGGAGTGTCTTGTTAAATGAAAGAACCTGAACTGAGAAGCTAATTTGTGAAAATTCAACGCTACATTTAGGGACAAAACATCACTATAAATGCTTGTTAAGCCGCCCAAAAAAATCCACAATAAATATTTTTTTGATTGTCATGTTGAAGCTGAATTTTCTTTTTAACTTTCCCATCGTTTCTCTTCCTCCCTTCTCGCCTCCTCGCCGCCTCCTCTCCTCCTCCTCTCCTCCTCCTCCTCCTTCTGTCTCTCTTCTTTTCGTGTTTCTCTCTGTGTGACATTCTTGTAAAGACGGTGAGTATCTGTTTTCTCTCCCTTCATTATTAATAAGTTTCATTTGATTCCTTCTCCTATAAAGTCAAACAATGCTCGTGACCCCCCCCCCCCCCAGAATCTAACCTGAACCCTTTCCCCTCATTTCTGAGACTTGCCGAGCACAAGTGTAACTAATAACACTTTTTTACAGTTGCATTGATTTTTTTTGCTGTAACGTTGCATCCTGTTTGTCGTGAGCGACGCGCGTGCTTCTAGTCGAAAGCCTCGCGGGACCCCTGATCACCCCCTGATTCCTCACCTCTCCTTTTTCTGTGTAGAACTGAGCCTCATCTTGGCTCAGGATGAAACGTGCATGTCAAAGTTACTTTTTAAGGCCTTGTGAGCACAAACATCTCAGGCAACAGTTTGAGAATTCAGAGGATATTAAAAATGCGACACGACGTCAAAAAGTTCACCAAAAAACCAACCCAGATCTCACAACTTTTGCTGCAAATCTGAATTCAATTACATAAATATATCAATGATTTATTCTGCTCAGTCTCAAATAAAGTGTCCACAGTGAGAGTGTTTGTTTTTAATCAGCTCTGGTCTTAATTGGCAAGAATCTGTCTGAACCTTCAGATCACCTCTTGTCTTTCGTGACGTGATTGAACTTTCTGGACGTTTGTCTCGTTTCACTTCTCAAACCAGTGTAACGTTTCTTGCTCTGTTTCACTTTCTCTCCTGTTTTCTCTGTCAGATATTGTACATCCTCCTGATGCCATTCTCTGTCTCGCCCACCTCCTCCTCCCACTTTTCCTCCTCTTTTCCTTTTAAATCTATATTTTTCATACCATGCAGATGGTGAGAAATTTCAGTTTTACACCCCAACCTCTTATTTTTGTAGTCTCTATGATTTTTTTTGTGTTTTAAACTCCTCCTTTCCGTCCTTTTTTTTTTTTTTTCTTTCTGGTCTTACTTCTATTCCCTCCCTCCTTTCTCCCTCCTCCCTCCTCCCTCTCCCTCTCCCTCCTCCTCCCCACGGGCCCCGTTTTGCTTCTCTCTGGTTGTTTTCCTCCTGGCAGACAGCTGTGACAGTGACCTGGAGCTCTCCATGGTGCGACACCAACCCGAGGGCCTCGATCAGCTGCAGGCTCAGACCCAGTTCACCAGGAAGGAGCTGCAGTCGCTCTACAGAGGCTTCAAAAATGTACGAAAAACTCTCAGCCATGTGTGTTTATTGCTCTAAACCCAGCAGGTTTGCATTGCTGACACCTGCTGGAGAAACTTGCAGGGTTAGGTGGGACTTATGTTAAGTTTTACAGCAACATCAACAAGCATCAAGTGCAGAATTGTGTTCTTGTGGAAAGAGGACAAACCAATAACTGTACACAAAACCCAAAGGAATGGGTGATGCTGGTGTCAAATGACATCCTTTCGATTGTACCAAGAAGAAGAAAATCACTGGATGCCTGTTTTTAGTCTGCTGAACATATTCTCTATGGATATTTATCAAGACATCTGTCCCTTGGGATTTTTTTCTTAGGATTGTTAAACATCTTGGATTAAGACTATTGGCGTACATATATTTCTTTTGCAACCTCTGCTTTTCCTCCAAAGGTTTTGCAACCTCGCTGCAGGGTTTCACTTCCAATAAGCCGCAGGAGCATTAGTTGGGTCACTCAGTTCATCCCAAACACATTTGATGTGGTGGCGGCGGCAGTGGTGGTCAGGCACTCACTGCAAACCAACACTTTGGTCCTCTTCTGTTTTTCTGCGAACCTTCTACGAGATTTAAGAAAACAACTGAGTGACAAAAATGCAAACTGGACACACGGGTCGTGGAAAAAAAATGGCTTGAAATATGAGTAAACGTTTCAGCCACAATAAGTCTAATTTGATCATATTGTTTTTCCCTGAATAACTCGACCCAGAGGTCAACGCCCCACTACGAGATTCTATTGTTTGACTCTTTCCGGTCAATCAACACATGCACAACATGGGCGTGATGACTCCATACAGACTTCGGCCTGCTGCAGCAGTGGGTAATACGTATCGACACTTAGTGGCTGTAATGTGCCATTAAAGGAGGTAAAGCTCCATTAAAGCGGAGGAGGAGACGACCACAAGCTGATGTAAACACAGTGGGCTTTAAACTTTAAAAATAAAGCCTGCAAATGTTTTATGAGGTTTCAGAGACATTAACAACACGGATGAATTGTGCTGAGAAACGTGCCGTATGGACAGACTTGTAGTGACGGAATGACATCAGATATGTGAACTGATCTGCTCTGTGGGTCACAGTTTGATTGTTGCAGTGAGAGGAAGTCGATCAGTGTTTGTCTTAAAAGCTCGATTTTACTCTGGTTGAGCCCCTCTGAGAAAATTTACTATTCACATGTTTTGAGACAAAGGCTTGTGATAATCACAATCAAATCAAATTATTTTTTACCGAAAAGGAAAAAAGGAAACTTGGAAGATCTCAAAGATGTTGTCCACACGTTATGTTTAACCCTCACCTCCCTCTAGCGGCCATATCGATGCATTGCAGTACAGTGCTGTGCACAACGTGACACTGACAAACATCAATGATATTTTTTTAGGAGTTTCTCTGTCACAGATTAATTTTTGTGGCCCATATCATGTCTTTAAAACTAACAAATATTTACAATTAAGAATACCCGAACTTTGCAGAAAAATGGTCAACATTTCTTGCAACGATTGCTTCTTTATTGTTTTGTTTTGCCAGGAGTGTCCCAGTGGGCTTGTGGATGAAGAGACATTCAAGACCATTTACTCACAGTTTTTCCCACAGGGAGGTAAAGTGTTTTATGTTGCTCTGTGATGAAATTACACACTCATTGAACTTTGACCAGCTGTTTTCACAAAGACCACTAATGTTTGCCCGATACTCTTTCTCTGTATTATCCTGATACTTACAACAACTCCTTTCAAACTATCATACAAGTCAGGTATTCTGATCAGGAAGTTTGCAGATAAAAGCCTCTTTGTGTTAAATCTCAACTTGCGCATCATGTTTTTGCCATCAGATGCGACCACGTATGCACATTTCTTGTTCAATGCATTTGATATGGACAGAAATGGCTCCATCCGGTTTGAGGTGAGAGCACCGCGGCTGCATGTTTGTTCATGATTTGCACTGGAAGGGAAAACCAAGTTACTGGCGTTTGTCTTTGCAGGACTTCGTTCTGGGATTGTCCGTCCTACTCAGAGGCTCGGTCACCGAGAAACTCCGGTGGGCGTTCAACCTGTACGACATCAACAAAGACGGCTTCATTACGAAAGAGGTACATGAAACAAACCTGGAGTCAAGGCAGCGATGTGACCTTTTTTAGAGGCAAGACAACATCGAGGAGTTGAAGTCTTCCGACATCGCCTCAGTTCCCAACCATCGTGCTATCTGTTGTTAGCCTTGGCTCCAGTTTGTTGTGGCTGCTGCTTCTTGGTGAAGTGGCCTCTTATCTGCAGCTGTTGGGTCTGCATCTCCGACGCAGAGCCAATCAAGACTCAAAACTCTTCTGCTTGAGGTCGAAGCACCCTGTGACTTCCTCCCTGTGGACAGTTCTCGGGTTGCTTTAAGGCCTCCAACGGGAGGGTCAAAGAAAAGGCAGTAAAGAGAGTCAAAGAGTTCCCTGACATGTCTGCTGTGGTTCGACCTGCAGGAAATGTTGGCGATCATGACGTCCATCTACGACATGATGGGCAGGTATACGTTACCCAGTGTGCGGGACGACTCTCCCTACGACCATGTGGAGAAATTCTTCCAGGTATCCCTCGTTCACACAGCTTCACAGGCATGTCATTATGCAGTCTGCAGAGTCCGTGACGTTTTTTGCACTCCTAAGAAACCGATTATATTTGGTTATATTTGGTTTTTAGAGTGTTAACATTGATTTCACAAATGCACAACATTGATCTCTGACATGCTTTACTGCTCAGTAAAACTTTGAAGGTTTTGCTCCTTGTTTGTTAGAAAATGGATCGTAACAGAGACGGAGTCGTGACTATAGATGAGTTCATAGAAACCTGCCAAAAGGTCAGTGGATCATTAAACGGACAAGTTTCGTAACACGTTAAACATCTGCGGTCCCGTCCTCTCGCTCCCTCTCACGCTTCGCTCGTCTTCTGCTGTTTCCTCACCAGGACGAAAACATAATGGCCTCCATGCAGCTCTTTGAGAACGTCATTTAGCTGACGGATCAGTAAAGCCGCGCTGTGCTTCCGGCCGCGACCTCGCGCCTCAATAACTTCATTCATCATGGAACCAAGTGACCGGGTCAAACAATTCACGCCACACGTTTCAGTACAGAGAGTCCAGACGGAGGCAGGCTGCGGAGGGACGCACGGGATTCACTGCTTCACTGGAGGAGGGAGACGTTTATTTGCATGACAGTTCTGTTGTTTTTGTTTGGCACATGAAGGGAAACCAACAAAATGTCCTCATTGCCAGATGAGCATGAAGGTTTGCCTGATATTAAAAAAGCATGTGATGCAAACCCCTCTGAGCACAAACAGAAAATCTTTTTTTTAGCCCGTTCCAAACTGGTTGGAGAGAATATTTTGGTACCGTAATGAGCAGGGAATCACATGCCGCGGCGTTTGGAATCTTTTTACTCTCGTGACTGTCGAAAATGTGCTAAAACGTATTTACCGTCACCCTCCTGGAATCGGAGAGGTTTTTGAGCCCAGAGAGTTGAGCGCAGGCTCTGAATCTGAATGCGATGGGTTCTTTCCTCATGGGGATTTTTACCTTGTTTGTATCTGACGTCTGTTTTTTTCCCAGGGACAAAAAAAAATCAGGCTGACATCTGTGAGTGAGCAGTGGGACGTGTGCTGCGAAATGAAATGTGAAATAAACAATATTAACCCCCTCCATGTTAAAATGCTGTGCGAGTGACTCCATCCAGTCTGGTGATTGTTGACTTCCTGGAAGTGAATGTTTGAAGCCACATCGCGTGCAGTTAGACATGCAGATGATCCACTGTTTAATAGGGGAAGGAATAAAGTGCACAAAGCCCCAATTGTCCAAAATGTACCCCCGAGAGGATCCTCCGGCCCCCCCCTGACACAAAGCAGAACTTCGCAGTTAGTAATGCCTCAATAATTGCAACTCTGGGTTTTAGCCTTTTGAACGGTGCCATTTCTGGAACAATCCTGCAACTTGTTCCATAGGCTGCGTTTGTTTGCATCACCGTCTTGGTATTCCCTCTGAAAATAGTTTCTGGAATATTTGGAGGAGACTTTCTTTTGAGTCGACGAGTCCTGTGAGTGAGTGAGTGAGTCACAGTTGTTTGTTTAAACTCTATAAGCATTTGGTTTCTTAATTATTGTCCTATTTATTCAATTTCTGGACCAGTATTTGGCATTTATAAATAAATCTGAAGTTAATCTGCAAAAACTGAGCGATAAAACACAAGACGTGTAAAGAACAAACAGAAAATCGCCAAACAATGCAAGATTAAACCGAGTCAAATGTCTGCAGTGAGCACTGTTGTTGTCTTGAGCTGAGTGGGTCCTTGTTGAGAAAGGAAGTGCACAAAAAACTCCAAAGTTTAAAACAGGCCTCATGAAGTTTTTGCAAGTTCTGTGTTTATACATGCCTTTGAGTAAACAGGCCCAGGACAGGAAGTGATATGTTTACAGGAAAACGACTGACGCACAACTGTAATATCTGAATCCTTTAAACTCGTCCGTGCTGTTGGGACTGATTCAAACAATCCAGAGTTGGAAGTTGTTGAGAATTTGCACACTGTAATAAAAGTGTTTTTGCGCAGGCCTTTCTTTCCGTTGAATACCAGGCGTGAACTCACTGCCATCAGCAAAAACACAGGCCACAGATCCTCTCCCGTGTTATTGATCGGGACCCAATAGCAGAGCGGGGTTTGTTTAGGGGGGGAGGAGCTGTGCTGACCAGGTGGACTGGACGATGGTATGGAGGTGATGATGAACACCAACAATGCTGCTGGGCTGCACTGCCAGTGTTGTGGTTTGAAAACGGACTGCCGCTCCAGCATCACGAACTCTCTGGGACTGATCACGAAGGTGAATAAATCCTTCTTTCTTCACCTTAAAAGTTTGTTTTTGTTTGTTTGTTTAGGTGTATAAAACCAGATCATATGTGCAATAACATGTTGTTTTAAATATGTTCACTTCTGTGAAATTTGACTGAATTATTTCACTTTTCAGCGGCCTGATTTCACTTTTAATATGAGAAGAGTGTTAAATACATTCATCACTGATGTGCTTGTTGATGACTTTTAGAAATAAACACTGCTACGGATGACCGAACATATTCAGGGCAGAAAGCGATATGCATCCCATAATACCCAGCTAATCCTTGTGTTGCCCGAGCTTGTGGATCTTTCTGGAGGTCTGTTGTGCCGGCTCTGGGGAGCATGGGACTTTTGTTGCGCAGGGTGTTGTGTTTGTTCAACAGCTTTTATGCCAACCTGGATTCCCGCCAACGACACTCCCCAAACTCCTGCTGCGAGTCACCCAGAGTTGTCGTGTCACCCTCCGTTGTGTGTCTGCAGCCCCGCAGCGATGGCCGGCCAGCAGAAGCTTCTCTCCTTCTGGGTCTGGATGCTGCTCCTCGCAGCTCTGTGCCCGGGAGCTCAGTACGCTCACGGCAAGCCAGGAGGCCTCTTCAAGGGGCGCGGGAAAGGCGACGCTAAAAAGGCCCCCCCCTCCCAGGGCCGAGGCCTCCCCAAGCAGGGCCTGAAGTGGGCGGGGGCGGCGGCGGCGGGCATGCTGGGCGGCACGGGCACCGGCTACGGGCTGGGTTTCCTGGGGAGGCCAAAGCACGGGTCTGGGAACCACCACCACCACCACCACCACGGCCACAGCGCGGCCTCCTCCGAGCGAGACCAGCACCTTCACCAGCAGGGGAGCCAGACACGCAACAACCAGTCCCTGTGGAGGGCCTTTGTGAGGGGGGCCGCCCCCGAACCTGTGACCAGCGTCTTTCTCACGCTTGGTCATGTGGTGCCTTTCCTGACAGCAGCCTGGATACAAGACTTCTGATCTCCGTCAACAAGCCGCAATAAAGCTCTTTTAAACAAACAAACAAACGAACCAATTGGTTCTTCGTCAAACAGCGTAACAATCTGGTGGGACTAAAACTATATAACACTATATGAATAACGTTATCGTGTTTTTCTGAAAGTAGACTCAGAAACTGGTGTGCAATACACTTTATTTAACACATAGACATTCATGACAAACCATGTAAGTCATATCAGAGAGGAACGACACAAAGTGTTACCAGCAGTGAGTCGGGAAGAAAGATTCACTCGTGTCCATCCAGTAAGAGCTCAGTATCACACAGATAGAATATCCAGTCCTCCAGGGTAAGTAAGTGCACTTTACAGATATTCTACAGCCTAAACAGAACTGCTTTTAAAAAAATCCCATCTACATTGCTTCCCAATGATTGACAAACAACCAACAAAGGCAATGGTGGACTGAAGTGTGAAGATGGAATAAATGGAATGAAAGAAGGAGGAACGCACAGATGGCTTGGAGCATTATTATACATGTTAAAAAGGGCACAAACAATAACTGTACAGTGCATTTTTTTAGTTGGAAATCACTTGAAAACGGCATCACTGACAATCAGCAACCCTAATATACATCTTGTTAAAACAGCCTGTTTCACAAAATACAAAGAAAAAAGTAGAAGGTGAAAACAGCTCGCAATAAAACAAAGAAGGGAAAAAGGAACCACGGACTGTTTAAGCTTGAGAAAGAAGAGTAGCGATTATCAGAGGGATGCACACCTGGCAGAACAGCTGGAGGACCTTTGGGAAAAAAGAACAGCCAGCGGGAGCTATTTACATACTCTACAACGGCCGCCCTGTGACGTTCTCACCGGTGTTGTGAGAAGAAACAGGCGGCAGGAGGAAAACACAGGAATAAGACTGACCGACTCGTGACCAAGCAGCCAGGAAAAGTGAAGAGTTTTCTGGAAACTTAATAGTTGCCCGGGCGACACGGACACAGAGAGCAAGCCTGCACTGCAACACCCGCGGGAATTTCCACTGAGAGCAGACGCATTTAAACCAGTGTCACTGTTTCCAGCTCCACCGTCGGCCTCGTCGGGAGCCGATGATGCTTGCCGGTCAGAGGTTGGATTTAAAGTTTCATTACGTTGAACAGAGCGGAGCCTCATCTGGCCGGTTGACTGCACAGATTAAAGCATCAGACGTTATTGTCTAAGTACGGGCGGCCACGTAACAGCTGGGGGAAAAAAAAAGACGTCAACGCCACTGATGACTTTATCTCCTGATCTTTAAAGAGGCCATGTTGGTTTTTCATCTATCAAGACGTTTTACATGTGGTCCAGAATGTCTCATAGGGACAAACTTTATGTAGTGGTACCACACACCTGGGAAAAAAGGACAACTCTGCCAACAAAGTATAATCTTTGTGTTCTTCTGATTTATATCATTTTAGTATCTATTTTATTGAGTTTCCCAGTTCCAGAGCTCTAATAAATAAATAAATGTTTACATTTCTTTGAGTTTGACCAAACAGCTGTTTGTACAGACTCGTTCGTAATCATCCGGCTGTAGGAAAAACACCATTAGGAACCAGCGTTTGTACTGGAATGTGCATAAAGCTTCGTTGTGGCCACGCCAGGGGGGTCGTATCGATCAAAACATTCTAATGCAGAACACGGCATCGAAACAAATCTCTTCCAGTGGATTATTACCCGCAACAAAAACGCCCAGTGTGGACAGAAAGCATTCATTACACTCAGAAAATATGTGGACTGAAACCTGGCTGTGATTGGTCCCCAGAGCCCACAGCTAAAGTCTTTTTTTCTACTGTAAATTACATCAGTGTCAGTACCCTGAATGTGGTCTTATGCAGCAAGTGCTCGATAATTGTGCAAAACACATGGAAATCAAAAAAAAAAAGTTCTGTAGTGAACAAAAATATCTACTTACAACATTTCAACCGGACTGCTGTCTCATGTTAGTATAAACATGCCAATATATTGTGTTACCCTTTGGTTTCGGTACATTATATCGTGTTCGGTATACATCAGGGCTTTCCGCTGAGGAGAAAACACATTAGCAACAATGGACGTGCAGCTTTAATGCAGGCGAAGGAGAGCTATTTGGACCGAGACGGGATGGCGGTGGCGTCCTCTCTCACTGAAGCAGGAGCATGCTGGAGAGGAGCATGAGGAGCGAGGTGAGCAGGTGGGCCACCCCGTTGCCCAAAGGGCTGCTGCGATTGGGCTGCACCCGCTGCTCGGCTTTGCGCTCCTGCAGGAAGCGCTCGGAGTAGATCATGTACAGCTCCACGCAGCGGCGAGCCTTCATCTGCTCGATCAGGGCTGGGTAGCCGATCTCCTCGATGCCGACGGTGTCGTCGTCCTCCTGGCCGTTGCTGCTCTTGGGGGTGGTGGCGGAGCCGCCGCTGCTGCTGCTGCTGCCGCTGCTGCTGCTGCTGCTCTGGTCCTTCAGGAGGTCAGTCCTGTTCATGCAGCGATCCATGTATTTGTCGTAAGACTCCGCTCGAGGAGGGGGGTTGTAGACGTAATCCCGGCCGTAGTCTTTCTGGTCGGTGGACTGCGTGCCGTAGCGGCGGAACATGTAGTTGTTGTAGTAGTACTCCTCTTCGGGGTTGCGGAACGTGAAGTGGGGTCGAGGGAAACGGCCCAGTCCGTAGCCGACCGCCATCCCAGCCACGGCGCCCACGCCTGCTGCCATCATGGCTTTTTTGGCGAACCCTGTGGACTTTGGCTGGTATCCCATGTTCTGCACTGAGCGAGAGAAGGGAGAGCCCCCCATCCCGTAGCCACCGTAGCCTCCTCCACCAAAGCGGGGACTGAGGATCTTGTTATTGGGGTTCCAGTTGGTGTAGCCGCCGACCCCTGCGCCTGGATAGTAGCCCCCTGGGTTGCCGGCAGGTGCACCCCATCCTGTGTTTCCACCTCGAACAGGGTAACCACCTGCCGCTGGATAGCCCCCTGCTGCTGGGTACCCCCCGGCACCGGGATACTGATTGGGATAATTTCTTCCAGGATACTGGTTGGGATAACCGCCTCCTGCAGGATACTGGTTGGGATAATTTGCCCTGCCCGGATACTGGTTGGGGTAGCCTCCGGCTGCTGGGTAGCCTCCGGCAGCCGGGTAGCCTCCGGCGGCTGGGTAGCCTCCGGCAGCTGGATACTGGTTTGGATAGTTTCCTCTGGCTGGGTACTGTTGATTAGGATAGCCTCCTGCGGCAGGTGGGTAAACAGGGTTCTGGTTTGGGTTACCTCCAGGATTGGCTCTGCCAGGATACTGGTTTGGGTTGCTCCCGGCTCCTGGGTAACTGGGCTGATTCTGTCTGGGATAGCCTCCCTGATTGGTGTTGCCCGGGTAACTTCCACCGGCTGGGTAGGGATTGGGGTCCCTGCCGGGGGACTGTGGCTGCCGGGGGTAGCCTGACGGCTGCGAGCTGGACGGCTTCGTGTTGGACCATTTGTTTGTGGAGGATTTTTTGCCACCGCCGCCGCCGCCTCTTTTAGCCCACGTTGATCCAGAGTTCAAGAGAAATATAATGAAGAGCGAGAAGAGAGCCGCCTCACCCAACCTCCCCATCATGGCTCTGAGGAGAGAAGCGCTCCGGGTTAATAATTACGAAGCAAGCCGGCCAGCACACCCGAGAAGCAGCGGTGTATCCATGTTTCCTGGCTGGTCGCGTCCTAGTTAAGTGCGTACAAACGCGGTGTTACCTTACTATAAAATTACAAAATAACAGTGAACACACCATGGTGTCTGACTGTACACAAGCCTGTGTTTTGGATGCAATATGGAGGCAGCTTCATTGAGTTTCACAGGAATAGCGGATGCCCTCATTTCATTATGTCACAATGCTGTCATTCAATTATCCGTAAACAGCAACAATAGCCAATGAGGCCGCCTAACTCGTTGGCTTCACCCGCTGTGATGGAGTGTGACCATTGCTGCATCACGATCATCCCGTCTGTTCGCTCACAACCGTTTAACGGTCTGCGTCGTTTCTTTATTTCCCGTTGACCTTGCCCACGAGCACTTATTAAACACTGGACCGAATCAAATACAGTTAGATTGAATGTTATTTCTTACCTCGTAAAAAAAGGATTGTACAAAAGCTTCGACAATACGACCCAGAAGTGTTCGTCGTCCTCGGTGTTTCTCCCTTGGCTGTCTCTCCCTCTCTTTCTCTCCCTCTCTTTCTCTCCCTCTCTCTCTTCCTCTCTCTCTCCCCTTTTTGAGTACCTAACGGGAGATGGTTCAATCCAGTGAGGGTGCGTTCGGTTTAAATGCTAAAGACACTCCGGAGCAGCAATACATGGGGCGGCGTGCGTTTTAGCGAAGCATCCATGTTGATTTTTCGACCCACCAATAAAGACCACGTTGTTTAATTTTCCACACTAACAGTATTTGTGCATTCCAGCCTGATGGTTTTTTGTTTTCTATGCAAGAAAAAAAATATCAACCTGCTACCCCGTCCATCTTGTTTTCAGCGCCCTCTAGCAGCAAAAAGTGTCATATCACGTTTGTAATAATTCATGACAGTGACATCAGTGCGTGAAGTAATGCGATCAGTAATGCACGAATACATAGAATTACAAATAAACATGACTGGAAATTCAGTTCAACCAGTTTAAAGTTCTGCTGTAACTTGAACGAAACACTGTGGCTTCTTCTTTGTACTCAAGGAGCAACATTTTGAATATTCCCATGAAGCCAAAGCAGGAGTGCAGGTCATCGGGTGACCACTAGAGGGTGCTACAGAAAGACCAGAAGTCATGTACACACCCTGTGTACTGCATTGACATTTCATCATCAGAGAAAATGTGCGCCTTTAAAATGAATCTTACAAAAAATGCAGAAAATTACAATGAAAGCTAGGCTAAAGCCACAGAATTTGTTTTTCTGCGTCATCTTTGAGTTGAACACAGTGTTCACAGTTAATCTATTTTTTTACTTTACAAAATAATTCTTATTAGATTAAAACATGAATAATTATTTCACAAATGACATACTTTGTATTTCATCACTCTACAGTAACTCTTTTTTTTATATTGACTGTCAGTTTGCATGGTTTGGGATAACTGTTCAAATAACATTGAGCAGAGTACAAGAGCATAGTCTACATAACGCAAAACCTCTTATGGAAGCCGGGCGGGGCCACGCAGGTTTACGCCACTCCGTAATTACATGACGTCTGTTCGCAGTGACGTTGCGGTTGTAAACGGCCAAGTGCCCGTATGTACTCGCAGCTGTGTCCGGTGAAACCATGTCGGGAAGGGGAGAGCCGAGCGGAGGAACTGCGTTTGAGAAATGCACACCTGAGACATAAGGCGGC
>JASSRZ010000083.1:8356643-8380493 GCA_032164315.1 Malacoctenus gilli | reverse complement strand
GTGAAACCATGTCGGGAAGGGGAGAGCCGAGCGGAGGAACTGCGTTTGAGAAATGCACACCTGAGACATAAGGCGGCTAGCTCCGCAGTCACGACGCCTCGGCCACGTTTCGTTGGAGTGCAGAGCTGCTGCTGTGGCGACGGACGGAGCGATTTGACGGAAGCAGGGTCGGTCGGATGGACGGTTAAAGTCGGAGCCGGGGTCTCTATCCGAGGACGCAGCCTCGCGGGCTGGTGGCCGCGCCGGTCAGAGAGGAGGTGGAGGGGGGGCAGCGTGTCCGGGCTCAGATCAAAACGGGGCTTCTTCGTGTCAGGGAATGTTATCTGTACTGTCTTATGGCAGACTGGTAGCCAGGGCTGTCCTGGGCGGACTCTCTCAGACGGACGGTCGGGACTACAGCCTGATCACTGCCAGCTATGGCTTCGGTAAAGACTTTCGCAAGGGGATCCTGAAGAAAGGGATGTGCTACGGGGACGACGCCTGCTTCATAGCGCGCCACAGGACCGCCGACGTGCTGGGTAAGCCCCCCTCGGGGATGCGTGACGCATGGTTGACAGCCGATGTTGTCGGGTGACCTTCAGTGACTTAGCCTGCACGTGTATTGACCCCCGTCATGAAAACACAACAGCGCCCACTCCCACCGAAACAATGCCACAACTTTTCAAACCTGCAGCATCGAATCAGACGAATTGCGCTAATCCAGACTGGTGCTAAAGCCTTGTCAGAACCTCGGATGCAGTGACAGACATGTCGATTCAGGAAAAACTCCAGATCAACTGCTTTTGCTGGTACTTTTAAGGTGAACACAGGATGACCTTTCACCTAGATGTGCCCCATCCGTGATGTGCTGCGATAACGCCGCACACCGGACACGGAATTAAAAGACGTCAACGAGCATCTGCACGTGATGTCTGGACAGAGATAGGGCCCCGTTAAAACGTCTCGGACTGAACATTACAATGTCTTGCAAAGGTCAGAATGGTTGAGCATGGAGGCAGCCATGTTGCTCCTCGCATCCATAGCCTGCTAGCTTAGCCGAGTTGTAATTGCTTTGTCCTCGCCGCTCGGCTGGTTGGAGGGGGAACCAGAGACAGCGCGAACATGTCACGTTGCGTGTTCGACACGCACATAGACGTGGTTCGTATGTATTCAGGCCGTGTTCAGCCTGGAATGAGTGGGGACCCCGGATGGCAGCACAAAGCATAAACGGAGATCTGTGAGGAACAGCCCCCCTCCCTCCCCACTACCTCACGTGTAACACGTGGAGCGGCTGCGTGGTCGTGATGTCTGTTGTAAACTCGGAGGGGAGGTCACCGGGACTGCTCAGAAATAACTTCGCCTATATATTACGTGTTCTGTAGCGCGGATGCCCCCCGCTCATCCAACACCACTAAAAGAATATCTGTCATATTGATCTTTCCACGTGCCAGGCGGTTGTTTGTTCAATGATAAAAGGAAGTATTGATTTAATGAAAGCGAACGCAGCGTTAGTCCTGACAGAGGGATCCTTTCAAATGTGCTTTTGAGGATCACATCTTGAACACAAGAACTACATCGCTTTGTCATCCTATAGTTTAAATGTGAGCCTATTTTAAAAAAAGTAACATTTTCAAGAACTTTTATTCAAAATAGACCTATTTAAAGGTGAGATCATATTTATGTGGGTGACCAGGTCAAGAGATCAGCAGCAACAGTCCTGAAAATGCAGATCGCAAACGATCAATACAGCTCCAACAGATTTTTTTTACACAGTGCACACATACATTAACCGTTACTGGCACAGGCACTGCTCAATACATTCTTATTTGTTGTTGTGTACAGTAATCTGAGATACTCTGATGCACTGTTTTAGTAGAAACACTCTTTTGCCTGATTTTTCCCATTTATAGTTGTGTCCCTGTGAGCTTGAACCATCAAATGAACTGCAGACAGTGTTTCAATATTTCTGCAGAATAAGGGCTGAATTATTAAATCAGCTGATAACAGTGTTGACAAGTCTTTCCATACTTGTATTGCACAGTTATTACATGAATATGTCTATATAGCAGTAATGATGTCCCCCTCTCCCTCCACTACAAGGTGTGTATGAGAGAAACACTTACTCGTGGGTAAAACCTCCTGCGTGTTAGAAAACTGCGAAGCAACCTGCTTAGGTGCAACACTGCCTGTGGTAATTGAGTGGAACCACTGCTGCTGTTTTTGCTCTAAAACTTTCCAAATTGTTTATTTGCCTAGATTTCAAAACAACTTCTTACAATGAACACAGAGTTTTCTCACAAAGCCTTCTCCAGAAAATTTTTGGCATCGTTGTGGTACAGGGTGAGTTGCAGAAAAATAACTCTGTTTTTCTTCCCTGTCAGGTGTTGCAGATGGCGTCGGCGGTTGGCGGGACTACGGCGTCGACCCCTCTCAGTTCTCCGCCACGCTAATGAGGACGTGCGAGCGGCTGGTGAAGGAGGGACGCTTCACTCCCACCAATCCAGTGGGCATCCTGACGTCTGGCTACTACGAGCTCTTACAGAACAAAGTTCCCCTGCTGGGTGAGTCCGCCAATGCAGACAGGATCATTAGCACACTACACGCACACACACACACACACACACACACACACACACACACACACACACACACACACACACACACACACACACACACAAACTTTGAGTGGTGGATTATTTACTGCATACTTGGAGAAATAAATGACATAGCTGCAGTATGAGTCAGACTATGCGTAGTTGCTTTGTGTACGGAGATGCGTAACACACTGGAAGCCATGAAAAGCCCTTATTTGACCTGCACTTCTTTTATTGAACTTGGCAGGAAATGCATGAGGGGAAACTACAGCTTCACCATTATCTTGTAGTGTACTCCTTAATCCAGTGTCCCAATGAGTCGTGTAACACTATCGAGGTTACACAATATCCTGGTCTGGACGTATTTTCTTTCACTGGCACTTTGAAGTCTGAAACTCTCCGACCTGGTGGGGCTCAGTGACTGTCTTCCCATCCGGGCTGAACATTTTGCACCGTGCATCGCTCCAAAAGGTCAGGAATCCAGCTGTAACTGATATGGCAGGAGTTCAATGAGATTTCATAAGAAGGGTGATGCCAAACATTCGACAAAGGTCACATGTCCCTTTTGGCCCAGTATTTCTGACCAGGAGCTCGCGAGGACACCGCCAGGCCTACTTTTATTTTGGGAAATCATTACAAGGTCACTCCTTGACCTTCCTTCCTCAAGGTTACGCAGTGTGGCTGGTTTTAGTCACTGGGGATCTGGGACAAGCAAAGTCAATGACCTTGTGCTTGTTTTTCCCCTTTAGTAAGGTGCTTTGTTGAAGGGCACATTGATGTTTTCTATTGTTACAGTTGGAGCATTCTGACGACGACTTCTAAACTTCCAAAACCACAATCTGGTTCACTAAACCCCACAAACCGGCATCATTTTGCTCGCTCCTGCCATCAAGTCACCATTCGTCCCGTCTGACCTTGTTGTCGTTTTCCCGCAGGGAGCAGCACGGCCTGCATCGTGGTTCTGGATAGGCGGGGTCACCGGCTACACACCTGCAACCTTGGCGACTCGGGCTTCCTGGTCGTGCGGGGCGGAGAGGTGGTGCATCGCTCAGACGAGCAGCAGCACTATTTCAACACACCCTTCCAGCTGTCCATAGCGCCTCCTGGAGCCGAGGGCGTGGTGCTCAGTGACAGGTCAGAACCACAGCAGTATGTCCTGGCATGAAAAGATGATAAAGCGATTTGAGATTAGAATATGTCTTTTTCTGTGATGAGCTGAAAGGGCTTTCAATGTTCAGGCTGATTAAAAATAGAATTCTTTATTATTGATTACATCATTTCACTTCCCAAACAATGATCAGACAGCTTAAACAAAGTGGAACGAACAACGCATTTCCCCATTGTCTCACGTGTGGTGCAAATAGAGCTGTTCAAAGACCTTTCGGCCTGAGTTTGCAAAGTAAACAAGGACCTGCTTTGGCTGTAAAGAGCGAGCAGGTGCACTCAGGTTTGTTGGCCACAATATTGTCTGCATAGTTCCCTTGACTATTTAGTTTGACCTTTTCATCTCCCTGCCATGTTCAAGGTCCTCGTTGTTGTTTTGGTTGACCTTTAACAAATTTCAAGGTGAAATTCAGATTCTGATTAATTCAAGATAAACCTTTTAAAATCTGTTAAGAGCACTTTTCAGGTCAGTGTTTTTGGTTGTTTTTCTCACGATTGTCTTATTTAGTGAGAAGTTTACCAGGCTAACGACCCTTTTGAGGCACATTTATAGATCTGTGGTATGCGGTCCCAAAATAAAAATTGCTCTGCGGGAACACAAGCACCCAGGAAATAAAACTTGAGTCTCGTATGTGAAGCCAGCCAGCAACCAGGCCTCCCTTCATCCTGCAAGGGCAAATAGGGCAGACTGTTTTCAAGTCAGCTGTCAGATTAAACACCCACGCCGTGCGTCACGTCCACCTTCAAGATTTGGCTGAGGCACTTCTGACCTGCTTAGCTCCATTTTGGAAAGGTGCTGCCAGCAGCTCAGGTGCTTGGTGTTCTGATTTCACTGGTCACATGACTGTTATTTTTCCCTCCAGTCCCGAAGCAGCTGACAGCTCCTCTTTCGACGTGCAGCTCGGTGACATAATCCTCACGGCGACGGATGGGCTTTTTGACAACATGCCAGACTACATGATTCTACAGGAGCTTAAAAAACTAAAGGTATGATATCCTTTTCACTCACATCGTTGATGAAAAACTCACATTGTTCTGAGACACATTTTCTTTATTTCTGCTCTTCTCAGACCACCAACTATGACAGCATCCTGCAGACTGCACAGAGCATTGCAAAGCAAGCTCATGACCTCGCCTATGACCCCAACTATATGTCCCCTTTTGCACAGTTTGCCTGTGACAATGGCCTGAATGTAAGAGGTAAGATCGCCGTGGCTCAGGCGCCTCTTGATGTGTCTCCCTCACATGAGCAGCTGCATCTTGTATGCCCTCAAACTATTGTGTTTATAAGTGCATTGTAAATGAAATTACATGCATGTACAGCAATAAAAACAGTTTTTTTTCTCTCTCTGCAGGAGGAAAACCAGATGACATCACGGTGCTGCTGTCCATTGTGGCTGAATATACAGACTAAAAGTGTGTTTGTGTGTGTGCGTGTGTGTGCGAGTGCTTCACTCGGGGTCGATCCTTCCTCGCCGTCTGCCTGAGTCTTCCACCTGCAGCCCGTCCCAAAATGCACTGCGTCCCGTGGGCTGGCAGGGGGGCGGTCCACCAACGAAACACAGACCCACACACCGACTTCCACCCGCGTGACGTTTGGGGTTTTGTTTTTCCCGTCCCGCTGTTCTGATTTGGTGCTTGAGCGGGTTGAGGGATGGCGGGCAGCCAGGACACTCTCATGTTGATCATGATGCAGGAGGAGCCTAGAGCCATGAAGCTGGCCAACGCCGTCGGGTCGCACGCATCACATCATCGCATGACCTCGACACGTCTTGAGTGACGAGGCAGCCGAGGACAGTTTGAGCACAGCGAGGGCTTTAAAATCTGGCAGCCTCCGGTTGAAAGAACCGTGTCACAGGGAGTAAGCCATGTGTGCGGGTGCTTCACAGAGCTGAGGGGATCCACCTTTTCTGTTCAAGTCGTCGTTGACGAAGACGCTGGCAACGTTAAGTGTTTGGAAACTAAAAGATGGGTTCGGCTCATCGGGGGTTTGGGAAAGTGAAAAAGGGGAGGAGCCGGGGAGGTATGTGGTGACCGATCAAAGAAATCTGTAAAAAAAAAAAGTAACTGTAATGCGAAAGCTTTCATGTGAAGGTTATTCAGGTTTTGTCACTTGGTTGAGAGAACTGCACTTACTGATAGGTTGTAAATATTTCATGTTTTTAGGGCTACACTTTCTGTTGACCGGAGTGAGACAGGAAAGAGCCATTGACCTACTTTGTGGAAGATGTTTTACTTGCATTCGGTATATTTTGTTGTATAGCTAATAATCTTGAGGTGAGTTTCATCAATTGGACTCTTCCACTCACTGACACAAACAAAACAAGGTTTGCTGCAGCCGTCGTGCGGTAGGGAAGTCGTCTGTGTGACTGTCACTGTGGCATATATGTTGGTATTGGAGTGTGTGTCGTATTTAATATTATGTCATGAAGCTAAAGCTAGCATCTGGAAATGCTTACTATTGCAATGATAGGTCAGGAATAAATGGAGAGGAAAAAGATGTATTTTTGTAACATTATTTTTGTTCTGAAAGTGACAGACTGAAGCGTCGGCTGCCGTGAGAAAAAAAAGGTGTGATGGATGTTAAAGAGATCCAGCTATCTTAATATAAATCAAATGTGCATTCTGTGTGCGTCTGTGTGTTTGCAGTTGAGGCTTCTTTTGGGTGATTCAGGTGTGTGTATATAACTCGTATGCTGTGGTGTAGGCGTTCACCATGATTGTGATGAGTGTGTGAAGATGTCTGCAGTGGATTTCACCACAACTGCAGAAATCAGAGACACTGAACACTGTTTTACATAATACGACTGTCCCAGCTTTGTCCAATGGCTCGCCCTGGTTGTTTCGTCGTTACAGTTTGAATGCACCAAAGACACATTTTTCTTTCTGTTTGTCACTATTTTACCCTCGAAAAAAAATCATACAGCAATACTGTAAGTCCACAAGTCACGTGTGTGAGGCCCAGGAGTGTTGGTGGGAATATTCAGAGGGACATGAAAATGTCTTTTTTATGCCTTTAAGAACAACAGTTGTATCATATTCCTGGTTAGAATTAAAAATGACAGGTTTTGTGTGTTGGGAGGTTGAAGAAAACCAAAGAAGGAAAGCCATATATGTATGAATGGGTTCAGACTGCTCTGGTAGACCCGCTGTAATGAGATATTTGTGTTGGTGGAGACCAATGGTGTAATTCCGGCATTCATTGTACAATCCATTCATGTGATGGAGCAGTTATGCTCCACAATTGAAATCACATTTTACATCAACCCAGAAATCTGTCCTGATATCGGCACTTGTTGCATGTTTTCTGTTTCAGATACCGGCAGCATTTCCTTTGCAAAGTGAATTCTAACTCTTGGAAGCTTTTTTGTAAAAAGACAAAAAAAGAGGAAAGATTTTAACTTGTATGTTTGCAAAGATAGCTCTATATTTGACAAAAGAGATCTAACACTAATCGCAGGAGTGGGGCGCGTCGACTTCCAGCATGAGGAGTGAGCACAGTTTCAGCCTTAAATAGCTAGACCTGAAAACAAGAGGCCTTTCCTGTCATTGCAAGCTTGTCTCGTCCCTGTCGTCGCCCGCTGTGTGATGTACATGAAGTGTCGTACCCCACCCGCCCAGCCCACCCCAGTTGTGAAACTGTTCTTAAAAGGTGCTTCTGCAGTCTGTATGGTATGATTGTCCTCTCCAGCAAGCGAATGAAAGATATACACCTCTGTGTACAGTGTAACAATGCAGGTCTAATTGATGTAAATATGTTTTAAAATATGTACAATATTTAAATAAAGAATTTAGTATTTATACTAAACATGTTTAAGTGTTTTTCTTTGGCGCTGTGTGGAGTTTCAAATCTTTAAAAACAGGAAGAAGAGCAGTCAAAGGTATCCTGTACCTGAGCATGTGATTCCTACCAGTAGGTGGCAGTAGAGACTCGTAGGATGCCATGGATGTTTTGTTTACTAATCTCGGGACAGCTTCACTTCCTTGTAGCCAGCAGCTAACCCACATTCCTGCTGACAGCACACATTCAGCTTCATATAGGTGTGTGTGTGTGTCAGCTGACAGCTCTGTGATGCTAGCATGGTAACTTCAGAGTTAGCCAGCAGACGCTGTTCGGAATTAGCTGATTGCAAAGCCGCCGCGTTTCACTCTTTATCGATTTGTCCTGCTGGTGTTATCTTTAAAGCGTCTAACTCGGAAATCATTTGTGAGACGAACGCGACGAGGTTAAACAAAGTGTATAAGTAGCATTAGCGAGCTAGCAGCTAACTCCAAATCTGACTAGCAACGGTAGCGACGGGCAGTGACAGTCGGTAAGACGAGCGGAACCAATGGAGGGCGTGAAAGTGTCTGATTCAACTGGAATTTCTGTGAACGCGGTTTAGTCGGAGAAGCTTCTGCGCGACATAAATGTTGACTAAATGGCCAAAACCGAGCAGCGGGGAAACGGACTCGACGTGCGGGGCAGCACGGAGCAGCTGACAGATCCCGGGACCCCGGAGGTGAATGGAGGCAGCGTTCCCGCGGAGCTGGAGGTGGACAAGTACGGATTCACAGGAGGATCCCAGCAGACTGCAGGAGGGCTGTGAGTCCCGTTCATTACTGCTCTGATTTACTCTCGGCGCAATAACGCAACAGGGTGTTTCCTCAAGCTGCAAAGAGAGGGCGATTATACAGAGACAATGTGTTTACAATGTTGCGCCTTAAACACGCTCAATTAGTCTATGTAAGTCGTATTCGTGTTTGAGAAGAAAAGAGACGACACGTGGGGTCACGTTTGTCAATCATTGACTTCAGCCTAATAGCTCATACATTAGCTCGCACATTAGGTCCTCATGACTTGTCATCAGTCTCAATCATCCAGCAGCGAGGCCCAGTGACACTGAACATCTTAGTTGGAGTTTAAACTTAATAGATCTCTCAAAACATTTATAAATGGCAAATGCTGAATGTCATTGAACATATGTCAGATTGAGCTTAATTCACAAGGTGCCTCATGAAAGTGTAAAAGACTCACAGCCTCATGACTGCTGGCATCAGTGAGGCTGTTAGAGGATGATTCGTATTTGTTTCCTGTTCATTTGGTTGCTGTGGCTATTCGGGTCAGACTGAGCTGTTTTTTCTGCTTTGCCACATCCTTCCCACCACAGTGGGGAAACCGACACCGTTTTCCAAATTCCACTGACACTTGAACTGATCAAACCAGCACACCTGCAACACAACACTGAATTGTGTCGCTGTGTTCGACGCAACAATGCAAACAATGTCCCTGTCATGCTTGAGATTAGTAGTCAGATAGGATGGGAATGGCCAGGCTGCGTGTGAGGCCTCCATTCATTGGAGAAGCTTGAACTTTGTCGACAAAGTGTTCGTCAAGGCTGCGTCTGCGCGTGTGAAAGCGACAGCAGCAGTGTAAAGTGGAGGCCTCCGAGTTGGAGGCTGAAGGGAACTGAACTAGGGGAAAGTTCTCCCTCAGCTTCCTGTTTTCCTCACACTTTGCTGCTGATGGCAAGTGTTCAGCAGCTTTGTCTGAGGGTTTCCTGCACCAACAAGGAAGAGATGAGCCGCTGCCCCCCCCCCCTTCCCCCTCTGATGACAGGATTCCCTCCGTCATGAGGAAGAGCGGAACTCGCTGTTTTGACGGTGAGCTGCTTCCACCAGTCTGACGCTCTCCTGTCTCCACAGGGCTGAAACGATTCCTACTGATGTGCTGAGGCAGAGAGAGACGAAATGGCTGGAGATGCTCAACAACTGGGACAAGTGGATGGCCAAAAAACACAAGAAGGTCACACATTCCAACAAAACCAGACAATCTTTTTGAAACTGAGCATATTCGTTTGGTCATCCTTTTGCTCACGCCTTTCTTCGTCCCTCCGTTCGGCGACCAGGTGAAGGAGCGCTGTCAGAAGGGGATCCCGCCGTCCCTGCGTGGCCGGGCCTGGCTCTACCTCACCGGGGGCAAAGTCAAACGGGAGCAGAACCAGCAGAAGTTCCAGGTCAGTCTGGCCCCGGGGGTTTACTCTGAAATGCTTTTCTTTGCACGGTCAAGACAGAATGTCACAGTCAATTTGCACTGTATGTGTAGTCAATAAGACGTAAGGTCAGTCAGAGACAGAAAGGATTGCAGCTCCAGTAATTGTTGAAGAAAAACTTTTTTGTCTGCTCTGTATTTAATGTTGATATATTTGTGTGAATCATGTGCTTCAGGAACTGGACAATCAGCCAGGAGATCCCAAATGGATCGACATCATCGAGAGGGACCTCCATCGGCAGTTCCCCTTCCATGAAATGTTCGCAGCTCGTGGAGGTCACGGGTAAGCGCGTCCCAGCCGCGCCAAGTGTTTGTTGTGTTAAGGTCAATGTAAATAGTTTCAAAGAGCAGCAAATGTTCTGGCTGCCATGCAGGCAGCAGGACCTGTTTCGCGTGCTGAAGGCTTACAGTCTGTACCGGCCTGAGGAGGGTTACTGTCAAGCTCAGGCCCCCATCGCCGCTCTGCTCCTGATGCATATGCCCGCTGAGGTGAGAGCACAACACAGATGTGACTCTTCACAAGCATTTTAAGTGAAGGATGATGTTTTCCAACACCTTTTTTTGGTTTGTTTTTCCCCAAGGATGCTTTCTGGGTCCTCGTCCAGCTGTGTGAAAAGTACCTTCCAGGTTACTACAGCACAGGACTGGTAAGTCAATGAAACGTCTCGAAAACACAAGTTCAATGACTTCCTGTATTCTGTGTGAAGAACTGGTACTGAGCATCCAAACTCTAATGTTTGGTCATTGCTGGTATAATCGGTTTCTGGATGTTATAGGACCAGCGTGTCTCTAGCCTGACACTGGCATGTTGAACACTTAATAAGCCGAGGTGTTGACCAGGCTGCAAGATAATCAGACAATCAGATTATACAAACAGGGAGGCGTCTGTTCTCACTGTCTCCCCCTCCGCTGTTGTTCTGTCGTCCGTTCGACAGGAGGCGATCCAGCTCGATGGGGAGATCCTTTACGCCCTGCTGCGGCGGGTGTCTCCCACGGCGCACCGTCACCTGAAGAAGCACAAGCTGGAGCCCATCCTGTACATGACCGAGTGGTTCATGTGCGCCTTCTCCCGCACTCTGCCGTGGGCTTCGGTGCTGCGTGTCTGGGACATGTTTCTCTGTGAGGGTGAGGCACCACCGACCAGCTTGAGTGGCTAAATAAATGAAATACATCTGATGTTGAAGCATAACTCCAAGTGGTGGTACAGCATACAGCATGCAACAGCAATGACAACAAAGCCTGCTGCTCTCTCTCTCTCTCTCTCTCTCTCTCTCTGTTGGGTTCGTTTGGTGCCGTTTTCAGGAGTGAAGATCCTCTTCAGAGTGGGCCTGGTGCTCCTGAAATGCATGCTGGGATCTCAAGAGAAGCTGAAGTCCTGCCAAGGTCCCTACGAGACGATGGAGCGTCTCCGAGAAATCCCGCAGCAGTACGTGGTGGAGAGCTTCCTGGTCCAAGAGGTGCAGTGATCTTTGCTCCGCTTTATTGCTTTGACCGTGAACCTTCCGCACACTCAGCTTTCTTTTCTGCACACACAACTCTTCACCTTTGCCCTCCTGACGCAGAAGCACCACCACTGTGCGAATATTTAACTTGCAGTGTACCTAAACACCTCGATTGAAAAGCCAAGTGTAACGTCACATGTGATTGAGACTCCGTGATGCGTCTGTTGTAGGTGATCGTCTTACCGGTGTCTGAGAAGGATATTGAGAAGGAACACTTCTCTCAGCTGCGGCGCTGGAAGGAGACCCACGGAGACCTGCAGTGCAAGTCCCCTCCCAGGATGCACGGCGCCAAGGCCATCATGACCGCAGAGCCGCCCAGCCGCCAGGACCTGAAGCAGAAGCCCACCATCATCGTGAACCCTCCGTCGACAGGCGGGGGGCACGCCGTCAACGGCAGGGAGAACAGCAACGGCAACGCTAAACAGGAAGCTCAGAAGACAGGCCCCTCATCCTCACCGAGTCCACACGCTGCACCCGTCGACAGTTCCCCGCTCCTCGAACCCAAGGCCGAACACGGGTCCAAACAGAGTCTGAGCAGTGGGGAACTCGACACCTACCTGTAGCAGCGCCCAGTTTACACCTGTTTACACACACAGATCATTCCACCCAGCTGGACCTTTTGTAGTGACATTCATTGGGATATTTTTGACACCTCTCAGTGAGCTACATAAACTTTTGCAATGACGTCATGTGTCTGAAGCTGTCAGAACTTTATTTTTGTACTCAGTACCACCCCAAAAAAGTCAAACCAGTTAAAAAAACAACTTTAAGAATGCGATCAAAATTTAATTCAGGTTGCAATTTTTCATCACTTTTCCACTACAGACATTCAGAGAGCAGCCGCTACCACACTCAAACACGTTTCTACTGTCATTCATCGTGTACGGCTGCGACACTCCTCAGTGCAGCCACAAGCATTTATCCGACAGGAATCAACTTACTCCACTTTATGGAACTCAGACGTGCGACTTCCAGGAAGCACCAACAGAGGGCGACTCTGTTACTTGCCGCTCTTTTCACCTTCGAGAGTTAGCTGTAGGAAAATACACTCACTGTTATCAGCTGCTGCTACGACATACCTTCTCACAGCCGCGCTGTGAGTCTCTCCTTTGCTTAGAGACGAAGTCAGATTTTGTCTTGATCGATGAGATCTTTTGTCGACTACTTTGCCTTTACAGTCTTCCTTTTTGCTCAGATTAGTCACGACTTTGCCAACGCAGGGACTTGCAGACACGCAGCTTTGTTAGTCTCTGTCATTGTCAGACACAGGACAATCGTGTGTGTCTGGTAACTGCAGTGGGGAACCCATCGATTGGTCGTTGCTGGCAGTAAACACTAGGGGGCGTCCTGAGATTGTCTGAGCAGCATGAACTGATGCACTGAGGGGGGGAAGAATCACAAGAAGGAAGAAGGTGCTGGGAGACTTTCGTGCCATGAAACCAAAGATTTACAACGCACATCTTAAAGCAAGGAAGTCATTTTGTCAATCATCTCTCTCAGTGTCTGTGCAAAGAGTTTCTATTTATGTTCATTTGAATGAAATCTATCAAGTGTTGAAGAATGATAAGCTGTTTTTGTACTATCACACAAAGATTTTGTACAGATTTGTAGATCTTCTGAGTTCAACATATCAACGTTTATGAGGAAACAAAGTTCTGTTTCTACTTAATTTTTGACTTTAAAAGTCTACTTAAAAATTCTAAATACTAAATGACAAAGTCCAGCTGAAGTAGGAGAGGAAACCGATGATTTACAGACTTAACATGAAGTCGAGCGAAAGATAGGAAATGAACGAAGCCATAAACTCCTGAACCAAACTGCTCCGTGTTGTAACAGTTGTATGAAGCAAACGAAATCAATCAGCTCTCATCACTTGCAGCAGAGGAGAAGCTTTGAGCAGTTGCACATGTGGCCGTCCGTCAGATGGTTTTTCTGACAGGAAGTGGTTGTGGGTGTGGAACTGTGGAGAAGTGTGAGGTTTATGCTTTGTGTGTAGGTTTTTGTCTCGTGGAAGCACTTTGTACCTGCCCTGTACCCTCAGACTCCGCCTCCGTGTAGGCGCGCGGGAGCTTTTTCACGTTTCGCTTCATGTTATCGTTCTGACGTGTCACCGGAACCGCAGAACCGTTTGACCAGCCGAGCGGGCGCTCATCCGGGGTTGCGAATGAAGGATTGTGGGATTGTGCAGGTTTTATGCCGGTTCGCTCTGTCAACTTTGTTTGTATGTACTCATTTAAAGAAGAAACATGTAAACAGGCTTAACGTCATCAAGAAGTGACAGAACATTCATGAAGATGAAGCTAGGTGCTTGTAAATTGCAACATTTTTGTTCAACTGTTGATCTGATCTAAAATCAACCTCTCATATCTACGTGGTGTCGGCTTTTTCTTTCGCTCCCAAATCACCCGAAGAATCAGTGAAACTTGAAACTGGTGGATTTTGCAGACGACATCTTCTCCTTTCTTACGACAACACCTCTGCTGCCTTCACCCATTCACAAAGAAAATGAGACAAGACAGAAAAGTGTCACACAGACACACGCATGGTTTTTTTCTTCTATTTTTTGAATGCCCCCCTGTGTTGTCAGTGGGCGCCCTCGCACCCGCCCGCCCCGCGCCGCAGCACACTTCCTCGGACACCTGTTTCTCCGGCTCTTTCAGCCCTTTGAGGAATTTGCATCTCAAATGGGGAGAATTCCCACAGCGCCGTCCAAAGCGCCTCGCGCGGCCACTGGCTCGGCGGGCCCTGAATGGAGGCCTCTTGCGCCGCGCATACAGGCCTTCTTATTCTTCCTCCCCGTCTCCCTCAGAGACACTCAGCTGCAGTCCAAGAACAGGACGGCCAGGAATCCTCTCCTCTACATCCTAATGCTGCCGGCGCTGCGGCCGTTTACTGAAACGGGCCTGATTGGAGCTGCGACGCCATTGTGAGCTGAATTGTTATCTCAATACTTCCGTTTGTCTGACAATGAACTTGGAGGAGGAGAGGCAGCGTTTAGGGGGAGACGAGACTTCTGTCACGTTCCTCGCCACCGTCACAGTGGCGTTTTCTATTCCTGCCGGAGACTCCGTGTTGGACGCCACCTGTCATTACCGCTTGTTTTGCGTCTCTGTCCTGACTCATCATCTCTTTGCGGGCCTCCGTAAACAATGCCAGCTTGTCCGCCCCTTCTGGGCCTGACTCCACCCCACCCTGCCCTGCCTTGCGGCCCCCCACTCCCCACACCCCCCCACCTGCCAGTCTGTCACCCGGCGCAGTGATCGGTGACACTGGCTAGACTTGAGCCCAGACTAGAGAGGGTGTAACGGGAGACCGTCTTTATGGCTAATCTGCAGGAGGAGGCGACGTGACCCAGACGTGGCCCCATAACCGCTCGCAGAAAAGAGCTGAGCTGAATTCTGAGCGCTGGCAGGATAATAGCTTCTTTTTGACTGTGGCGGCACCAGATTTATCTTGGCACATTCAAACACGCAGGATGTGGTCTTCATCCCAAGTGTACCAGCACGTTTTGTGCTCCTGATGTTCTAGTGCAGATGTGACAATAATTGAGGTTTTTACTTACATCGCTGTCGACAAGCGGGCTGTCGAACAGCATGAGCAAAAGATGGATGAGCACTTCAGCCGTTGCAGAGGGAACTTCTTCAGTACATTCAATTGTGATGGTTATTAAAAATACAAGTATTTGGAAAAGAAATCATCAGAAATCTTTGGGTCACTTTTTGTAAAATTACCAGTGTTTCACATGTATGAAAGTGTGAAGAATCTTCCTGGATGCCAAGATGGAATGCAGCACAGACGTAATTTTGTTGAGGGCAGTTTTGATCAGGAGAAAAAAAAGTAAAAATATCTTAGATTTTATATAGATTTTTATTTTTACAGTGTTTTGTTGTCAGTAGCGACCATGCTCAATATTATATAATTAAACGCCAGCGGCTCTGTCACTCAGCCCAAAGACAAATACCAAGCAGCCAAAACGAACTGTTAACTATCAGCGCATTCGATTTGGGTAATCCCCCCCCCCCCCTCCCAATTTAGAAATGCCATTTTACACAGTTCGTGTTGCTGAAGCCTTCTTCCAACTTGAAATAGTTCGGCGTTTAAAAAGAAACAAACTTAAGAGTCTATGTTTGTAAGGACATGTCGCAACAGGCGCTGGTGAGAAGATGAAACATGATCCAGGAAGTCCAGTTGGAGGAATACAGTCCGTGAGCCTGAAGAGTCATCAGACGCAGAAACACTACACAGCGTTTTTTTTTCCTTTTTTTTCTGCAGACAGGATTATAAAAGCGTGGAAAGTCCTGAAGGGCACAATCGTTTTATCCCTCATCTCGATTACTGCCAGACTCATGCCGCTAAGCGATCTGCCAGGAGGGAGTCCAGGCACATGACTGGACCGGTGCACAAGATAGTCCAGTTTTAATTAAGCCCTTTTTTCCATTATCAAATAAAAGAGCAAAACCAGAAGAGGTTTGGTCTGGACAGAAGCAGCTAATTGTGGCTGACCGGGCGTGAAAGTGTCAAATCAACATGCTGCTTCGGCCTGGAGGAGTTTGACATCTGGCTGCGTGAAGAAGCTGAGTCAGACTAACGGCAGCACCAAATGCCACTCTGTGTTCGTACACAAACGGGTGAATCAGACTCAGTTGAACGAATAGTTTGAGGTGACGAATGAGTAGATAAACTACAGATTAATTGAATGATAATTAACAAGAGGAAACAGAGTAAAAGACAGAATAACAAAAAAGGATGAAAGATCCCTTCAAAAACCTCAACTAAATAATATCCTACAATGTATATTTCTCATAATGTGTTTTTTCTAAAAATGGCCTAAACTCAGCATCTTGTTGAGTTGGTCTCAGGGCTCTTCTTCGTACGGAAGAGCGTTTCTGCACACAAAGTCATCACACATCTCTTTTTCTCCCTTTTGTTCCCATAAGTCCAGCGTGCTCGTATTGTGCGCTAGTGTAACCAGATATCACACACGTGACGTCTCTTTATACTCTGTGGCTGTTTACGGGTCCTGCTGAGTATAGTGAGGTGGATGATCTCACGGAGCCATATGTGTGAAGCGTCTGGGAGATTACAGTCTGCCTTCATGAGCTGCAAAGCTCCTCTAAAGCTTTTTGGTAACAAGGACTGAGGGTCTGCAGCTTTATCCCCACCTGCCATCCCCCATCATGCCCTCTGCCCAGTGGGGTAATTAGAGGAAGGGAGGGGGTAAAAGTTGGGAATAAACTGAATAAATGTGTTTTGAGCTCAAAAACCAAGATTAAGTCATGATGTCACAAAAGAATGTAGGTGAAAATTTGACAAGTGAAAAGTTTTTAGTAAAAAGTTTGACCCCCCCCCCCACAGGGGCACTTTTCCGTAATCTCAGACTGAGGTCAGAAACGTATTATCGGGGCTTGAACTTTGGGCCAGCAGCAGGAGCAGGAGCACTTCTCCTAATGACGTTCCGAGGGACAATTAGAGAGCAGCAGCTCGCTGAGACATCACACATGGAGACGAGTCTCTGGGAGGAACATGCAGCCGATATCTGAGGGGGAATAATGCCCCCAAAGAAGAAAACATGGCTGCGTTTTCTTTGTGCAGACTTCTGTCGGACCCATTAAAATGTGACTTACAGTTGCTGATGTTCCATCACCTTTGAGAGGCGGTTTTGCATCGTTTGCTTTACTTTAACTGTGAGAGCTGCGGACTTTTCTGGTGTTGATTCGTGACCTGCCGGGATCCTGCTTTGATGACCAGGTTCAAGAGGCAGAGCTGCACGTGTGGAGCAGGAAGGAGGGGGGAAGGAGGGGGAGAGGGGGGGAGGGGGTCAGACAGATGCTCAGTCAATGGACGGTGGACAGGAAGAGTGTGCGTACCCTTTTATGGCCGGGTTCACGATAACAGTAGCTGGACATCAAGGCCTAATGATCCCACACATGCTTCTGGCACTGAGGTTATGATTTGTGGCAGGAAATGATAACTCACACCTGTCGGGTCCAGAGGGGGGATCCCGGCTGGACGCTGTGGCAATCATCCTAAAGATGATTTATGCTGCTTTTCCTATGATATTCAGCAAAAACTTTGCAGGTAATTCCCCCGTAGCAAATAGTGAGGTAAATAGCTCCAGATTCAGTGTGAACAACCTAAAATTGGTCAAACGAAACACCTTAAGTAACTCACTGAACAACGCTGCAGCTGTTTGCATGAAATAGAACCAGTAAATCTAAATCGGGTCCTCGATCTTGTTTTGTTGGCAAACTTTAGACTCGTGCGTCCTTGCACCAATCAGCCCTTCCTGCCTGCATCTGATTGTAAATCCCGCTGCCATAAAACGTCCCATCGTCCCGTCATTTTGGGAATCCTTCACTGGATCTGAGTGTGTTTGAAGTCGGTGCGGTGCGGCTCCTGGTTACACGTTACTCAGCCTCCAAACCTATCGGGTTTTCTGTTTCGGGGACCTCGGCGTGACCTTTGAACCGCTGAACAAACGTCTCTTCTTCTGCTGAGGACCGTCTCAGCTTTCTCCATGAAACCTGCTGCAACTTTTTACAACCCCTAATGTGCCTTTGTGTTTCACTCTCCTGCTGCAGGGAGAGTGTTTGTGTTGCACCCCGTC
The DNA here is from genome assembly GCA_032164315.1 of Malacoctenus gilli. Classification (NCBI taxonomy): domain Eukaryota; kingdom Metazoa; phylum Chordata; class Actinopteri; order Blenniiformes; family Labrisomidae; genus Malacoctenus; species Malacoctenus gilli. The sequence continues at coordinate 8,362,616 of JASSRZ010000083.1, read as the reverse complement.
TTGTGAGAGTGCTCATTAAGATAAAAAAAATAGTGAGAGGAAAACATTACATTCTCATTGCTGTAAAATCATGACATGTATTCTGTCTGCATCTCTGAGTCAGTTTTTGAGCGGCAGGAAAATTGAAATCTGTTGCGGAGCGGTTCTTTCGTGACTGCTCGTGTGTTTTCAGGTCATTTTCTCACACAGTCTCACTGCGTGGGCGATTTCATGTGCAAGATGTCGTGTTAAGTTCTCCTACGTGTCTTGTAAAGTTTGTTTGGCCCTGTTTGTGTTACATGTTTATCTCTTCACCGGGGATGTTTGTGAGCACGCGTCTGCCCATGTTGACGGTGTTTGCGCGCTAATCTGTATCGATCTGAAGTCACTTCCTGCCATTGTTGTGTCACATCCCCACTGTCCTCTCTTCCTGTCCATCAAGTCCTCTCTCTTCCCCGGCAAGGAAACTGGGGGGGGGGACTCAAAAAGGATGCACAAAGGTGGTGGTGGGTAGGAGGAGGGGGGGGGGGCTATGACGGAGAAAGCTCTGCTGCAGCTCTGATAACCCACCAAGCAGCTCCAGCACAGGCAGTCTGTGATCATGCTGAGCAGAAACCTGAAGAAACAGCAGCAGGAGAAAGTCATTTCTCATGTTGCACCACTGAGAGGCAGCATCATAGTTGGGTGATCAGTTTTTTTTTGGGGGGGGGGGGGGGGGTTGGAGTTATCAGACTTTTTTTGGAAGAAAAATTTTATGCAAAATTTTTCAGCCCATTTTGGAGGCACGATGAGGTGATTCTGCAGATCAGAGAGATGAAGAGAGGCGTGATCATCACCGACTTTTCTTCTGTCACTCCGTTGCAAAATCTGATAAAACCTGAATGTCACAGCACTTTGTGGTGGTCACTTCTAACGGAACACAACTCTGCACAAGCGAATTCTGTAGCTCCTGTGTATGAAACAGAAAATATCAACTTTTTCTTTGACCTTTATTAGATATTTGTTAAAATAGATTCTTTTGAAGAGAAGTAATGAGGCGAGAGGAAAGAGTGATTTCGTATTTGTATTGTACTTGAGGGGAAAAACATGAAGGATGTTATGTGTTAACACACAGGCAGGTGACCTCATAGCCCCCTTTAATTGAAATAACGACAAAAGCACATGTGCATCGGGACCCCTGGTTTGAGGTTACAATAGCTTATTGTATTGCGTCCAGTGTAGTCATGGCTGTTACATAGCGTGTGAACATGCAGACCCCATGAGTGCGAGTCGTACACATGTGTGCGTGTGCCCGTGAGTGTGTTTCACAGCCTCGAGACGGAGCTAAAAGCTTGTATTTCTCTGTGAAGTCGGGACAGCCGTGAAACTCGATAAAACAGGTCACGTTACGCACCAGGGATAAAAGACCCGCACACTTTCTAAATCCTGAAGTGAATTCAGCCGTTCACACCGAATGTGGACTGTCTGCTGGTCTCCGAGCTGTCGCTGTTTCACACGTCTCTGTGGAGAACAGCAGCCTCGGAGCCAGCAGAGCACTGAGGATGGGAGAGAGGAGGAGGAGGAGGAGGAGGAGGAAGAGGAGGAGGAGGAGGGAGGGAGGGAGGGAGGGAGGGAGGGTTTTCCCGCCTTGCAGATGGATCCCTGCAGGAGGAAGGAAATGTTGCTTCAGGTTTTACTGCAGCGAAATGTTGATTTTTAATGTTATCTTTCACAATTTCTTTGGACAGTAAAATTTGAAATTCATATTGCATTTTGTGTCGTAAGTTTTGCTTCTGCGCTGTCAAATCACAATGTTTACTATCTCTGTAGTTCCCACATGGGTGTGGAGGATTTGGAGTTTGTTTACAAGCCTTCAAGGACACTAATGAAAGGAACACAACAAGGATGTAACAGAATACTTTGGCTAATGAGCGAGTAAGTGACAGAGTAATGTGTAATGATCTATTTTGCAGTTTGCAATTCTGCATTTGGATGAATGCAGATTGTTTGCTTTGGTTTCACGCAAACTTTATTCTCTGTATTCTCTTTGCAAGATAAAACTTTGCATTTTATAGACTCGTTCGATCTTAATATTGTCTCTTTGCATCAGTTGATTTGGGAGCAAAATGTTTGCACTGGTATTTATTCGCAGTGAAAGAGACACAGATTAGAAATGGCTGATTTTATTTGGTCTATATGCTTTTATTTTGAGTTGCATGCAAATGACGTCATCGTCTTGCTGTGAGGACCACACCCTTCTGGACATGTCGGGCAGCTGTAATGGAAACGATTGAGGGAATGGAGTGGAGTGGAGTGGAGTAATGCTAAAGTTGTGCAAGGGAATCACAGCAGGAGGAACCTGAGTCCAGTGACCCTGTGCTGACTCCTCACTGCTGACGAACTCTGAGAGCAACCGGATCCTGCGGAGCTCCGGAGGAGTCTGAGGACTTCCAACTCCAATACGACTCAGAAACACTTCAATCAAATCTGATGTGGATAAAATAGATTTTAACATCTGAGTGTCCTCGTCTTAGGAACAGCTCTTCTTCTTCTGCTTCAGGAGTTTGCACCCGTCGCCAAACAAACAAACCTTCCAACGGGTGCTTATCCTGCGTCAGACAGGAAGCAAATAAGCACTGATACATCTCTCTGTCAGCGTAAACAAACCAGTGCTTCACCTCTCCAATGATGAACGAGCCTCTTGGTTCCGACTAAAGCGTCTTGACTGACCCGCATGAGGGATGAGACACCCCCACCCACACACCCCCACCCCCACCCCCACCCCTTCCCCTTCTGTAAGTCTTTCATTTTTTTCTCTGACGACCTTTTCGTGAGTGCAAGCCGAAAATTATTTATAACCTCTCGTGCAAACCGTTTGGGATTTCCCTCCCCTGTCCTTATATTTATATTTGATTTATACAAGCGCTCTGATGCCGTTGACTGCAGAGCACGACAACATCCACAAGGCAGGAAGGTTTCTATCAACAGGCCTTTCCTGGTCGAATGAACCGCCGACAGACGGACAGTTGAAAGCAGCCTCCTCACACATGATGACTGCAGAGACGACTCAGTGGAAACCTCCGTTCAAACAGGCTGGTTGGAGACGCAGCAGCCGTCGTCTTTATTTCTTTACGCCATGCGTCCTCGCATGACCTCTTCAGGCGTCCACCGAATCCTCAGTAAGTTGAGAGTTGTAGCTGCCGCTCTCGATGTTGAATGACTGCAGTGTAACTGGAGTGTCGGAGCTGTAAAAGCATCTCGCAACCTGCTGCACGCTTACTGAATTAGATCAGGGCAGTGCTGCTCGTCGTGCCCGTACACTCTCCAGCGCAGGACTTTGACTCATTCATCTTACTCATCCAGTGATTTTAATGAAAGACGAAGGCAACGTGCCACAGATGGCTGCAGAACTTTTACTGAGGCCGCAGCAGACTAAAGAAGTGAGAAACAAGGTGTCGCTGCAGCAGCCGTCGCGTTTGGCATGTTTGTGTCAATCACTGTGCTCGTCCTGCTGACGGGAGTAAAAGGAGGAACGGCGGCAGACATAAATGAAGCACAAATGGCCTCAGCCTGCCAGTCCTGCAGGGAGTGTTGACGTTGGCACCATCCTGATAATTAAAACTGAATATCAGCCTTCAGATGCGATGTAATGTCACTGCTGCTGACGGCTCAGCATCAGCCAGGGACTTGGCGGGGGGGGGGGGGGGTGAGTCAAATCTGTTGTTGGGTGTTTGGGTCAGACGTGTGATATCATGAAGTTTCATGACTCAGAGCTGCTGGGATCTCGCGTGAAGCCTGCAGGAGCCAGCTGTCTCATTACAGGAGGGAAGGGAGGGGGGGTGGGGCTCCGTGCATGTGGTCTGACAGCTTAACACACACATCAAACGGCTGTCGGACCCCTACGGACCATCATGCAACACCTACACAACAAGGACACACACACACCTCGTGTTCTTGTGGATGCAGCGAGTGTCACCGAAACGGGCTCGTAAAGCCACAAACGCACAAGGTCGCGCTCCGAGATCAAAGTGACGCTGCAGACGGACTGACACGCTGCTGTGTGTGACGACGTGTCTCTGTGTGTCGGGGCAGTTAGTAGAGACAGTAACCTTTCTTCTTCTCTCTTCGCCCTCCGGATAAACCGTCAGTGACTGACTCACCGCTGATGGATGAGAGTCGGATGACGGGTGGAGAAAAGCACGAAAAGGAGAAGTGTTTTGGTGTCTTTCTCGGTGTGTGGTTTATCCAGCGAGGCCACACATGAGGGGAAAACAATCAATACGAGACACAGGTGGGCAATTAGGTGGGAAAACAAAGCGGGATGTTGTGGAAACAGGAGCTCCGTCACGCTGGGAGGGATGGATGCTCTGCAGCAAGGTCAGCTCAGTCCTATCGGAAAACGTCACTCCTAATGACTTTAAATGAGATATTCTTGGACTTTTGTCCGTCTAAATGCATTTTTACCCATCACAAATGTCATCCAGAAGTTTGACAACTTGTTAAGCTTCGAGAAGCTGTTAGAGAGGGGATTCTGGGAAAGAAGCGAGTGGGCGTGTGGCCATTTTATTCACATCCTCGCCAACGAGTCGCAACTAAAAAAAGATCGGTATCCCTCTGGAGCTCAGATAGGAAACAAGCTTTGATTCATTCACTTCAATTTGCCTTTTTTCCTGTTGTGCCCAACATCCTGCATCAGGCTGACACGAAAAAAAAAAACCCGAAGCTGGATGGACACTTGAGCAGTACGAGGAGGGACAGAAGACGGGTGGAGACACGCAAACACAATCATGGCAGTTTGATGATCAAAAACAGCAGGATCACATCACAATAATTGGCAACAACAAGTGGCTCGCTGAGGGTAAATGACGTGGGCGGAGGGGGGGGGGCTGGAATAAATCCCCATCTTCATAATCGGAGGCTGAGGGAGACGGCCGAAGGAGGGGAGAGGCAGAGGCCGAGCGGTGGAGGAAGGGAGCGCGGGAGGACGGTTGTTGAGTGATGCAGAAGTTGTGTCTAAAGGTCGGTGGCCTGGCGCCACTGCTGCCACTTTGCTGAGAGACGGAGCAGCCTGAAGACTGAGACGTGCCACCTGGGACCCAAAATACAATGAGGGAGAAAGACACAGAGGGGAAGACGTCTTTACAGCCCCCCCCCCCCCCTACCAAGTACTTTTACAGTTTGGTGAAGTGATCCTTTCTCACACAGACTGAGGAGACATTCCACTGTAAAGCACGTTATAGAGATTAAACACTGAGCAGAGCTACAAACGCTTCAATTGTATAAAGTCAATGAAACAAAAGCAGATTTAGATCTTAGCTGCAATGAAGTGGAAAACAAAGGAGGTATCACTCTTATTGTGGGTGTTAAAAGGTTGAAGTAGCACAAGCTCAGCTGCTACATGTTATTGTAGATTTTGCCACTTAGTTATACAAAAGGATGACAGCCATAATTGTCGGTGTTCCTACTTGTATGAATCAACAAACTCATACAGTTTGGATTGCTTTCAGATAGTCTTTAAAAGTTATAATAAGACTGAATTTGTTTGTTTTTTTTCCTTCCAGGCTTTTAATTTTATTTGGCTAATTTAAAGGGAAAGTTTCTCGATATCTTGTTGTGATTCGTAACATGCTGGAACATGTGCAGACAAGTGAGAACAAACTGACTCATAAATGTAAATATTCACTCCGAGGTGTTAGAGTCTCAATGACTCTCAATTCAAATTCAAATCCGCGGCTCCATGAGTGTTAAATCTTTTGCTTCTGCCCAAACATGTTCTGTGACATTACAACATGTTAAAAAAACAATTTCACAAGTTAAAGCGGATATTTGTGGCAAAAATGCGAAGAAAAGAAAATTGCTTCTCGGAGAAACTGAAATAAAAACACGTGAAGTGTGTTAAAGTCACTGTAACGTTCTTATCAAGTGAATGGAGAGCTGAGTGGGCGTGTGTGTGTGTGTGTGTGTGTGTGTGTGTGTGTGTGTGTGTGTGTGTGTGTGTGTGTGTGTGTGTGTGTG
>JASSRZ010000083.1:8344378-8354530 GCA_032164315.1 Malacoctenus gilli | reverse complement strand
TGTGTGTGTGTGTGTGTGTGTGTGTGTGTGTGTGTGTGTGTGTGTGTGTGTGTGTGTGTGTGTGTGTGTGTCAGATAGACAGACAGACAGACAGACAGATGGCAGCTGACAAATGTTTTCAGGCCCAATTAAAAGGTGACTGTTTTGACGGTCTGCCGGCGCGTCTGCTTGCGAAGCGTTCCGTTTGTGTGTCAGAATTTCAATGGATTTGTGAAAACATTCTGTGAATACACATTATTTTTGAACTCGTGTGTATAATTTTTTATTAAAAAGCAAGGTGCTCAGAAGAAAACTGTCCTCTCCTCTCTTCTCTTCTCTCTCTGTGGTGGTGTCTCTCTGTTGCAGCTTGTTAAGTCTCGCTGGAATGTATTTTCTCCTGTCCGGCGAATGTGCTTCTTCCTGTTGGTGCGTTGCTGCGACGAGGCAGCCTCCTTCCCATTGTGTTTCGCAGGGGCTGGAATCAAAGCATATGTCTGCAGGAAATGCACGTTGGACTTCTGTTTCCCTCCTCCAGCGTGTTTGTTTCTTCACTCTTGGTGCTCCGGCACACAATCAGCGTGAGCGAATGTTTCCAACTTTGCTCCAGAGATGCTGAAGTAAAAGGCGGTAATTACTTCAGTTCGAATTAAAGATACGGAGACATCGGAGGGGGTGAAACTAAACATCTCAAGAGAATCGCTTGAAATTTCAACACTCTCTACTTCAGGAAAAAAAAACCTTAAAAATTTACAACTGAGTATTTGAAGGTAACAAAAAATGTGGACCGATGATATTGTACTTCATGTACATTATTAGGTATTTGATGAAAACTTTTTCTAAACTTTTTGTACAGTTTACACAATGCTTTCTACTTTGGCACGACTCTCACAATGATAAGTGACAGAAAGTTTATTCGGTCTTCAGGGAAATTCGCTGTTTTCTACATACATTCGTAAACAGAAAAGTTATAAATACTGAGTTATTTGTAGATGGAAAGGTGCTTTCAGGGCATTTATTTTCTACAGGGAACTTCCGCTGACAATAAAATTAGATGAAGTAGGAAAGTTCCTGATATTTTCGTTAATTTCTAAGAAGACAAATTTTAGATTCTGTTCTTGGTGCCACTTTCGCTCTGTTCAAATTCAGGAAGTGAAGCCAAAAAGGTTGACAGAAGCGTGAACAAGCATGTCCTGAATCTTCTCCTTGAGTACAGTAACAAAGTATTTGTTGTCTCTGACTTTTGTCTAAACACCCTTTCAGGCCGCATGTTATCACATGTTAATCTAATGTGATTAGGAGTGTGATAATTGATTCGAGCAGGTAAACAGGCCGCAGGCTGCTGAGCTTTAAACCACAATTCACTGATTAACCAGTTTCGAGCGTAATGAGCTTTTTACAGGATCGAATCAGAAACAGCAGGAGGCAGAAGGATCGCACTAATCTCCGGTTACTGATTTGGAGAGGCCGTCGACTTTCTGCCTACTTTGTAATACCGGTAATGGAGCTTACTACCAATCAATTACAGTCACAGAACTATTCAGTGGAAGACTCTGGGTGCAAGGGTCTGAGCTGCGCTCGGGGCAGGTGAAGCGTTTCCGTCAGGAGACAGAAATCGAACAGCTGCAGACACATTCAGTCTGCATCCTTCACCACTGTCGCAGCTCCGCCTAATCCCATCTGAGCCCCAGCACAAAACTCAGACACGCAAACGGGATATCTGCTAAACTGAGCTGAATGCAGTTCAAAGTGGAGGTTTCTAACCTGGGGTCCAGGACTCCTTCGGAGGGGCATTGGAGACCACACGGAGGGCCCGAGGCATCGCCTGCTCTGGGGTTCTCAAGAGGAGATTTGACGAGTTCAAAAAAGACACTTTTTAGAGACTTAAACAGACCCACAACACTCCCCTGTGCTTTTATTTTGAAGGCTCCAGCTTCAGTGTTTTGGCAAGTGTTTCAGTTCAATCAAAGATTGGAGAGGAGGTCCACAGCTTCTCCTAAAGGCCTTATAAAGGGGGCTTGACGGGTCACGATTACAGAAGACGGGGGACTTCCTCAGCCGAATTCACTCACGCAGAGCATTTTAAATTCCTCACAGCAGTTATTTCCTTTTACAAGACGACTTGTCACATTATCCTCCACCTGTCGGCTTCAAAGTCAAAGCCGAGCTGCGAAGGATCGTCTGCACAGATTATTTTCATGAGTTTCAGAGCGCTGTGAAGCCTGCCGCGATCGCGTTACACACATTTCACGGCATGAACGTTGCCAAAGTGCGACAAGGGAGACGTGATTTACTGCGCTTGATCGCACGCTGAGCTGGATGTTTGTCTGAGACGACAAACACAAATGGTTTCATCCTGCCTGTAATTACCCAGTGTGAAAACGAAGCGTGTCTGCACTGGAAGCAGCAGACTCGCCGCGATGAGTCCTGAGGGAAGACAGCGTCATCTTCTCCCTCTCTAACAAAAACAAACAGAACAATCTCACAATTTGTCTTTGATCTCTGGAGGGGCGACAACAAGGTCCGTCTGTACAAACTCGGGATATCTAAAGGATCACTTCAAGCGACTGATGAGGAACTGATACCGATAATTAAATACACACGGATGTCGACCCCACACTTATTTCCCTGATAAGTTGAAAGTGTTTCACCTGGAACAAAATAAAACTACTGCACATGAAGTCTGTACAAGGCCCATAGTCATTCAGCATGTTTTATTCAAGAAGTTCTTTGATTCAGATTTCTTCAATAACAACAACATGATCAAATGCAAATGCACCATCCACAGCACCACCGTGAGGTCCTAAGGAGGGTGGGAGATCCTGGTCCTGGAGGGCCGCATTCCCTCATGGTTTCAGTGTGTCCCAGCTTCAGCAGCCCTGATCCCTTTGAGCTGCTTGTCAGCAGGCTTTCTGCAGAGCTGATAGAATATTTTGTCTTTTCGCGAGTACACATCAAAACGTAAATACAAACAAGTTTCACAACCATTGTTCTCCAAGTGCTTCGTCTGGATCAGCAAGATGTAAATGAGGGGAAAGTGAGATGAATTTCAGGTGGGGTTCCACCTTCATTCATCCATTGTCATTCGAAGGGACGACGAGCAGCCTGCGCCATTGTATTGTTTCCAACCCGGCCTGCCGCCAAGCTCACTGTATGTTAGAAACACATGTCCAAATATTATAAATCAGAACCCAATAAACCAGGTCAGGCAGAAAATAGACTGAGGAAGTGTGCGCACGTTTTGCCAGCGTCCTAACAATAGAGGCTGAGCGGCACGACCCGCCGACCGGACCTGGAGCCTGGACAGGCCCTTGAGTGGTAGGATGAGATGCTGACCCCTGAAGTGTCTTGGAGGACCCCTCAGCTTCCTGCCACCCGCTCCTCCTGGACTGCTCCCCGCACCGTCCCAGGAGGGCGACGGACCCGGCGGACAGGATAGGAGTCAGCAGGTCGCGCAGGAAGAGCGGAGGGAGGGCGGGCGGGGAAGGGGGATATCCTGCCTTTCAGCAGCATCTCTCTCGGCCCCCCAACAAGAGACGCATGCCCCACCTGAAGTCTTGGAAGAAAGTGCATTCTCCTTACACGTGCCTCTGCAAAAAGCTTGTGAGGAATGATCTAAAAATACATCTTTATTAAGACTGTTTGACAAAGCCACCAGAATGAATCAACTGACACTCATCTAAGCACTCAAAGCAACCTCTCCATCATGTCCCCCTCCACCTCTGCGCCTCACTGCCTCTCTGTCCCCCCTGACTTTTGAAAGACGTTCAAACAAGACGGCCATCGTTAGTGGGGACACGTCGTTTCCGATGGAGCGGAAGTGCCCGAGCTTCGCGCGGCTCCGGATCTCGGTGCTTATGTGGGTCTTAAAGAGGAGATCATCCTCTTCAGCAGGCACAAAGTGTCTCTTCATTCCCTCCTCTATCCTCCCCATTGTGCATCCTTCCCTCTCTGCGCTCTAAATGGAGGCCCTGTCAGCCGCAGAAGGGCTGAGCCAGGATAGCGGCTCAGCTGCGCTGATTTAGGGCTTACAGGTACGAAAAGAAAATAAACATGAGGACAACATTTAGCAAGACAGTGTCATGTAAAGTGAGCTGAGACTCAAGTGATCAATACCATGGCCTCAGTCTTTAATGTTTCCATTTACATATTGAAATGCGGTTTAGTTTCGATGTCCTACGAGCAGGCGGGACTAAAAAGCCTGAGGTGATACTGACTGTGCCATTGATTTAGTGAATGTAACAGATACACATGGAGCACATACCACCTTCTACTATGTGTGTGCTTGATGATAAGAACAAGTTTCAAATTAAAAGCTTATCATATGCGGTGGATGCCAGTCTACTCGTGAGCAAAACTAAAACTTTAAAAGAAAAACAAAGTTAACTGATTGATGCTCGCATTCTTACAATGTTGAAGCCTTATCTAAAAGGATTCTACAGCAAGAATCTGGCAACGCACGCATTGTGTTGGTTTACGCGTATCCTTGTACCTAAATCTGTTTACACAAACATGTTTGTGTTTACTCAGTCGTAGCGTGGAAACTCAACTTCCTTTGAAAGACAAAAAAGCAAGTCGTCTGAACGTAAATCACCGACTTTAATGGCGAAGACTCGCTTTAAGGTCAGAGTAAGGGTTAGGTTTCAGTAAGTGGTATTTGTGGATGGGGTTAATGTCTGTGGCATGCTGGCTGACATATAAGAATACCTGCTTCAAATATTAACTTGATGCCTTTAAGACTTGAAGTGATTTGTTTTATTGGGCTTCACAGATCAAACGGTTTCCCATTCCTTTCAGAGCTGATTTCACGGTCCATAAAATCTTCCTCTCACATTTAGATTTGAGACACGGATAGAAAAACTTCCTTCCCTCAGATAGATGAATGACAGCTGATTTCTTTACTGCACCTTCAACACAGCAAAGTTGCAATCTGAATATATTCTGAAGAAAACAGGGCCAGAAAGTGCGCGACAAACATTTGCATCTGTTTTGAATGTAGCATCACAATGACTGAATCGCCTCTCAAAAGCGTTTCCAAACTGCAGTTTAAAACTAACAGAACACACGTGTTGCAGCGTCACAGAAAGAGAAACATTAATTTAATTGACCTTCATCCATTCTGCGTCACACAAGAGGAGAAGAGGATCATTTCTGACCTCTAGTGGTGAACACAGGAAGCACTTTCTTTCCGGAAACGTTGGTGTCACTGCTGTTTCCAGCGGACCGTTTTAAAGCTCGGACCAGGACCCTGTTAGCACAGGCTAACTGTCCACAGCAGCCTCTTTTCTCGGGGATGGTGTCCCGCAGACAGGCGCGGGTGTGGAAATACGTGGAGGAGGGCAGCGTGCTGAAGCTGAAGTCGTACCTGCGGAAGCACCGGGAACTGGACGTGAACTTTTCCCAGGGAAAGAGACGGAGGAGCCCGCTGCACCTGGCCTGCGGCCTGGGGGACGACGCCGCGCTGCGGCTGCTGCTCAAGCACGGAGCCGATGTTCTTCAGGAGGACCACCGAGGAGACACGGCGCTGCACATCGCGGCGAACAGAGCCCTGAAACACGGGAAAACAGGTGAGGAACACATCGGCACAAAAGAACTGAATGTCCTCAAAGCTGCGGCTGTGGATGTTGTCTTTAATTTGGGGTGTTTATCGCAGCCTACGATGATCTGGTCGTTCCTCTGAGAAAAAGCTGCCCCGAAGCGTTGGATGCTGTAAACAGAGCCGGTGTCACACCTAAAGATCTGCTGAACTGGAACAAACACTCTACGGTAAAACTGACAGACCATCGGTCTGACCTACTATTACATCTTTGCTTCGCTTACATGTCCTGCGAGTGTGTAAACAAACAAGGGATGGCCTGATAGTTTTGGCAAACAAAATAACATGCATGCATTCACACTTAAAGGCAACCAAGTGGGTTCAAACTCCTAAATCATGTTTTTTGCTAATATACTTTAACTGGTCCAGTGAGCAAGTTCAGCCTTGCACTAGCAAATCGCTAAGATCACTGTGCTTCATCATATGTTTCTGAGTTGTTGTCTCCAGGACATTAAAATATCATTTTACTGATTTCATCACAGAGTGCAGAAGGCATGAGCCGCCCACAAGCGTCGGACCCTGAGAAGGAGTGGCTTGGGAAGCTGTTCGACGAGTGCGAGGACGAATTTTTGGAGACTTTTGGAGTCTATGATGGTAAATTCTCCTCACCTGCTCTCCGATGCTGCATCAAACTTAAGCCTTGTTTACATGACAGTCGTCACACTCTGCTTGTTTCACACAGCCGATGACTTTCTTCCCGTTGACGACGACGAGGAGGACTTCGGGGACTGGGCCGATCGCATTCGCAAAGAGTACTTCGATAAAAAACACGCCGAAGCGCAAAGACTCGCGGCGTCATCCAGCGGGTGGAAAAGGAAGAAGACGAAGCAAGAGCGAGAAGAGGAGGAGCGCAGCAACAAGGAGCTGCATGAAAAGCTCCGCAGGGAGCATGAAGAGTATCTGGCGCGAGCGGCGCGCAAAGAGGAAGAGACTCGGCAAGGGAAGAAACGGCGGTATGACGAGAGGTGCGCGGCGACTTTTCACGGCGGCACCTCAGCAGACGGCACCAAACTGAGCTACGGCGACATCCCGTGGCCGGCCCCCAAGGGCACGGTCCAGGAGATGCTGGGGGTGATGCTGCATGGCGTGGACCGGAAGGACGCGGCGGTGTTTCGCAAGGTGCTCCGGAAGCAGCAGGCGCTTTGGCACCCGGATAAGTTCGCTCAGCGTTGTGAAGCTCGGCTGGAGGAGAAGGACAAACAGCGGATCCTGGACACGGTCACGGCCTTGTCACAGGAGCTGAACAAACTGGCTCAGAGTCTGAGGTCCTAAAATCCCTCAGATCCCCCTCTGAAATTGGGATTCTGTCTCTTTAAAATCATCCCCCTCTTTAAGGCCACTTTTCACCCTTTGTAAATTACACCAGCATCATCAGCTCACTAGTGGCTGTTGAGCCTGATCATATTAAAGTCTTTTCAACGCCATTGTCTGTCCTGTTTCCTTTCCTCCTGTTTTGCTTAATGTACATTTAATTATCTGTGTTTTGGTTGTCTTCCAGAGTGAAGCCATGTATACATAAAATACTTAATATATGCTGTGATTGGAGTTTATATTAGGTTTTGTACTTGCAGGATTCAAATTTGTTGTTTAATATATTTATAGTTTTTGATAACTGAACAGAAAAATAAAATGAGCAGTTATTACAGCACAAAGTAGCACCTTTCCTTTTGTTCTTTCAAAATCTATATCCGAAATCCTCGGCAAAAATTACGTTTGGGAATGTCTTAACAGGTGCAGAGAATATTTTTGCACACTTTTTTTTTAATGTCAGATTAAAAATATCAACAAAAACGCGCCTCCATAAAGGATTTCGCTCTGGAAGAGGAGCAGATGGTCGGGCCGCTTTCAGCGATGGAACGGAGTAGGAAGATGCGGTGGTTGCCAGATTGAGGACAAAACCCCCTTTAGCGAAAGTCAGCGCTGCCTTAGCTGACAATAGTCTGAAACCAAACAATAGCGACCACAATAGACTCCAGAAAATAGGATCTGAGCTTATTTTCTCCTTACAAAATCGAAATAAACTATACAAATCTCATCAACTTTGAGAGAATAATCTGTTAATTACAGTCTTACAGGACACGTTTTCTTCACTGGAGTCATTAAAGATTAATTACTTATAAAGCTTAAAGCTGTTGTAAATAACATTTTAAAATCCAAGCAGCGTCATCCTAACATCAATGTTATTGCATTTCTTTGTAGATTATATGAATATTCACTGATTCGTTTGGAATAGTGGCGTGCCAGTGTTATCGTAATAATAATATACAGTAATCAAGATGAATAAACAGTCGAACTTTTTCATGATATATAACAAAATGTCCACCTCACACTGTGAAATAAAGTCAGTAAGCGTACATTATGAGAGTCTTTTCCGGTAAAAATCTCCGAAACCTGATTATTCCAGGAGATGCGACACGATCTGGCAACCCGGAGACGCAATCTGTGTCAATTGCCGGGCGACGTAGCGCGAATAAAGGCCGTCGCCTATTTCTGACCGTGGCTTATTTTTAACGTGCGAGGCCGCCTCTCAGGCCGGTTTGTGTGCGTGTGTCGGGTTGATCATTTGTCGCTCGCTTTGCCTGTTGCTTCCCCGTGCTACCCCGACATTTCTGCGCCGCCTCCTTCTTTCTTTTTTTTTTTGCTTTATTCTGCGTGCGTCGCTGTGACAGGTGTTCAAGGTAAAAGCGCCCCCAGGATGACGCCTTTCTCCGACATCGCTCGACGCGAAAGGTGCATGGGGGAGGTTTCCGCCTTTGTTTTCACGTCGTTCGTTCATTAGACACCCGGCGGCGGCGAAAGGGGGAGGAAGGGGGGACGACCCGGCGCGACGTCCGCATCCAGGATGAGGATGATTTCCTTCCTTGAAAAATCGTCATTACTCGTGGACTATAATTAATCCTCGGGCGGAGTTAATTGGCTGAAGGGCGATTTGCTTGAATCTGGTGATGTCCTATTTTCGTGTGCGGTAGACTGCTCGTTGTGCAGGTCCGGTAGACCAGGCTGCAGACACATTAGGAGGCGGCCAGGGGGAGGAGGAGGAGGAGGAGGAGGTGGTGGTCCCTGTCTGTGTGGCAGATAGAAAGATGGTGTTTCGGAGTGAGGAGATGTGTTTGGCGCAATTGTTCCTGCAGTCCGGCTCCGAATATGACTGCATCAGTGAGCTGGGAGAGCTGGGGCTGGTCGAGTTCCGAGACGTAAGTAAGAGAAAAAAGCTCATGATGGTGCACAAACACCCCGCGCCCGCAAACGCATCATTTGTATTGTAAAGGCAGAACGATATTGAATATATTGATATTCCTGCTCGTCTCATTTTCTCTGCGATTATGCATGCATGCTGCAAGGAGGGGATGCACCTATCTATCTATCTATCTATCTATCTATCTATCTATCTATCTATCTATCTATCTATCTATCTATCTATAAAACTCCACTTTTGTTGGCACATTGATGGTTATAGTTTGTCTTTGTTTCTCCTGATTGTGAGAGACGAGCGGTACATTGACGAGAGGTCACTGACTGAAGTCAGACCCTCGTCATCTGCTTGTGCGCTGGCTGATGCAGTGACTCGCGGCGGCCCTGACCTGTGATGCTCCTCTTGTTTCAGCTCAACCCGAGTGTCAGCTCGTTCCAGCGGCGCTTCGTCAGCGAAATCAAGAGATGCGAGGAGATGGAGAGGATTCTGGGTAAGCCAGCGTCTAACCTGCGAGGGGTTTGTGCGGGTGCAGCCCGGACCCCCCTCCTACACCTGTGTACCATTAATCATCTGGCTAATAAGCAACTCACATGGCTGATTGTGTTTATTTTGTTATTTGTGCACAAAGGCCCCACAGAGGTTTGGCTTTCAGGGCTTGCTGTGACACTCGTGTTGTAATTACCTCAAAACAAACGATCAGCGGTTTCCCTCGGCAGGCTACCTTCTGAGGGAGATCCAGAAGGCGAAAATAGCCGTTCCAGAGGAGGATGAGAGCCCCCTCGCTCCCCCACCAAGACAAGTCCTTGAGATAATGGTGAGTTGTGGATTTTAGGAAGCAGTTTTTCCACTCCGAAGAAGCAGTCAGACACAATCGGCCCCTTCACTCTTAGGCACAGCAGCAGGCTTCCTCAAAGCCAAAGTGCATTTGACTGTAAAATGTGGAGGTAAAACTGTGGTTCAGCTGCCTGCACAGTTCAGACTTCAGTGTCACCTTCGCGTCTTCATGACCAACAAATTCAAAGTAGCCTAGACACTTTCACCAGTCTGCTGTTATAGTGAGTCTACTGGAAATCAAACTGAAACAGTCGAGTCCGACCCCACAATATCTCAGCTGACCGAAGTTTAAAGAGTAACTGTAGCAAAATTACTAAGTTCCTGACTGCTGACACATTACAGACAAATGGTGAGTGGACACGTCAGCGTGCTGCCTCTTAATGTTTGACCTCCGACTCTGAAGTACAGTCACTGTTTAAACAACTGATCTCAGAATGTAACTTCACTTCTATAGAGTGTTTGTGAATGTGAGTGCATGTAGAACACACACACACACACACACACACACACACACACACACACACACACACACACACACACACACACACACACA
>JASSRZ010000083.1:8327727-8344278 GCA_032164315.1 Malacoctenus gilli | reverse complement strand
ACACACACACACACACACACACACACACACACACACACACACACACACACACACACACACACACACACACTGAAGCCTGTGTTTGTTGTGATGTCCAGGAGCAGCTTCAGCGGCTGGAGATGGAGCTCAGCGAGGTGGCCAAAAACAAGGAGAAGCTGCAGAGGAACCTGCTGGAGCTCACCGAGTACACTCACATGCTGAAGATCACGCGGACCTTCATCCACAGCCGCTCCAGAGTGAGTGTGTATGCGTGCGCCCCCCCCCCCCAGCTGTCACTTCCGCTGTCGTGTCCATGGCGTTTCTTCCTCCCACTCTGTTTGCAGTCTTTGGCGAGACGGCTCCTCTTCTCACCTCGCCGGCAGCATCTTGTTTTCTTGCCGCTGACGTGTTTTATTTCCCCTGGTAATAGAGCTGAGGAGCTGCAGCGAATGCTGACTCTAATTAATGACTCGGTCCCAACGCAGCCGTTACAAGCAGCACCTGACTCACCCACACTGCTGCAACGATCCTGTGTGTGTGTGTGGGGGTTATGAAAACTTTTGATATTCGTGAATAACTTTTTTATTTTGTAATTGTTTTAGAACATGAACAAACAGCATCAACCACACTGGAGAGCAAACACAGAATTTTCTGTTCAGCTTTTCCTTAATATCACCTGCCAATGCTTCCCAGGCTAATAAAGTATCAGTTCCAACTCCCTGCATTCTCGTCACTAATAGCTCAAAATTTGCGATGTGTTTTCCATGTACGTGTTGATCCTTTAAATTATCTGAATTATCTGAGTTTTAGAAGCAACAACAGTCAGGCACAATGTATCTTCTCAGGCCAGTGAATCAGCCTTCAGTTCATTAGACCAGACATGTTTTATGGGGACAGTTTTAATAAGAATTAGCCGAAAAGAAGTGAATATCTCTGTGAGCCCAGACCTCCGTTTGATGGAGAGAAACTCATTACGGGACTAAATCGCGCTGTTTCCAGGGGTTGTAACGTCATACTGGTTGTCTGCAGTGGAACCAATGCGAGGAATGGTGAATGTAGGCTGTCATGAATGAAACGTGTTCCTTTTCATGATTAGCATGAGGCTCTTGGTCCCCAGTATGAAGAGTTCCCCACCATGGAGACAGACTCGGTCACAGGCTGCACCGGCATGCAGCGACTGGGAGCCAAGCTGGGGTGAGCCGCCGCTACTTTTCATAAATGCACATTTAAAATACCGCCTTGTGACGCGATTGCTCTCCAGTTGGTCCCAGATTTTAATCACGTCCGTCTGGGTGCAGCTTCATATCAGGGCTCATCCAGCGGGTGAAGGTGGAGGCGTTCGAGCGCATGCTGTGGAGAGTGTGCAAAGGTTACACCATCCTCAGCTACGCAGAGGTGGACGAGAACCTGGCCGATCTCGACACAGTGAGTTAAGTTTTCAAGGTCTCAAAGTCGAGTTTCATATTTCAGTGGAGCCAGACTCGCAAAATGTCAAAACCACAACCTGTTAATTGCAGACAATATCATTATAGCCTGAAACTAAGTGATCTGCATCTGACTGGTGTCATTGCAGGGTGAAATAAGCAAAAGTGTCGTGTTCCTCATCTCTTTCTGGGGAGACCAGATTGGTCAGAAAGTCCAAAAAATCTGCGATTGGTAAGAAACACGTTTCTCTACTTATTCATTTTGACCATTTCTTTCCTGTCGTCTCATATTAACGCGTGTCTTTGTCACTCAGTTACCACTGCCATCTCTATCCGCACCCCGAGAATGATGAGGAGCGAGCGGACGTGCTGGACAGCTTAAGGACCCGCATCCAAGACCTCAACAATGTAGGGGCCACGTAAGGGACACGTGTGTGTACATTTGCAGATGAAGCGCGCGGTAACCGCTGTTTCCTCCAGGTGCTCCACCGCACCGAGGACTACCTGAGGCAGGTGCTGCAGAAGGCGTCCGAGTCGGCCTTCGCCTGGGTGGTGCAGGTGAAGAAGATGAAGGCCATCTACCACATCCTCAACCTCTGCAGCTTCGACGTCACCAACAAGTGTCTGATCGCCGAGGTCTGGTGCCCCGTCAGTGACCTGGCCAACCTGAGGGGGGCGCTAGAGGAGGGCTCGGTGAGTCAGAAATACAAAGTTATTTATCAACTCTGCCAAGGAGGGTATATTTTCGGGCCCCTCATGTTGTGCGTGGATCTGTTGTGAGGATATTTTCGGATGCAGCTGTGTTTGGGAAATAAATGGCTCAGCGGCAGAATCTCTACCTGAGAGTCCTCATTTTATCTATAAATAGACAACGCTACAGCTTTAATTCACCTGCGTGATCTGGCTCTAAAGTCTGCAAACAGGAACTCTACCTTTTTGCATCTTTATAACCCGTTGCGAATCAAATAAATTCTGTACATTTTTTGTTCCTTCGACGTGAATTTTTAGGGATAAACCGACAGCAGACTCCCAAATGTGTTGTACCAATCCTGCAGCCAAGCTGTATTTAATGAGCAGCATCTGATTAAATTCTCTTGCTCATTCTTCTGTTTATGAGTGTGAAAAAATGTTTTAATCTGTTTATTGTCCCTTCTCTCGTCAGGCAGTGTTTTCTGCCAGACTGCAATTATCATTATTGGTCTCTTAATTGGATTTGAATAATTTATCAGCTGCAACACGCTGAACCTGCAGAGCTAAGATATGTTTGTTTCGTTCCTCGCCGTCTCTCTGCCCCGGCAGCTGTTGCTTTAAAATCTTCATTTGAGCGATATTAGCTGTGGTAATTGTTTTTTTCCTCCCTGTAGTTTGCATTATTAAGCTTTTTTCCTCCGCTGCTGCCGGCACTTCAGGCAGCAGTCTCAGTTTTGCGATCTTTATCTCTGTCCACTTCTTAGTGGAGTCCCTTGACTTTCATTCATGCTCCGTACCACCAGAGAAAAGGCGACGCGACGGTCCCGTCGTTTGTGAACCGCATCCCCAGCGCTGACACTCCACCCACGCTGCTACGGACCAACAAGTTCACGTCCGGGTTCCAGAGCATCGTGGAGGCGTACGGGGTGGGGGATTATCGCGAGGTAAGCCCAGGTAAGCGCGCCCGCCTTCCCTTTTTCTACACCAGAATAACGTTTCTTTGAGAGGTTGGAAAACCTCCTGGATGGTTGGTGATTCTGTTTCCTGGTTGGCAGCCCCCTACACCATCATCACGTTCCCCTTCCTGTTCGCGGTGATGTTCGGGGACCTCGGCCACGGCGTGGTGATGAGTCTGTTCGCCTTGTGGATGGTGCTGACGGAGAAGAACCAAAAGAAGAAGCGCTCCAGTAATGAGGTGGGAGTGATGAGTTGCTCTCCTCAGCGGCTGAATGTTTTAATTAGCGCCGGCTGACGGCGGTGCTCCTGCTGCTCTCAGATATGGACCACGTTTTTCAACGGCCGCTACATCATCCTGATGATGGGACTGTTTTCTATCTACACCGGACTCATCTACAACGACTGCTTCTCCAAGTCTCTCAATATCTTCGGCTCTGGTTGGAGCATCAAAGCGATGTTCACAAACCAGCAGTGGACGTGAGTTCTCAGTACAAACACTCCGGATCATCGTCCCGTTGGTGCACGCAGCGTCTCAGCTGCGTCTTGTTCTCATTGCAGCAACAAAACTCTCCAAGCCAACGCGTTGCTCACCTTGGACCCGAACGTCAGTGGCGTTTTCCGGGGGCCGTACCCGTTCGGCATCGATCCCGTGAGTCTCTGCGCGCAAGTCGCGACACTCGCAAGCCCCTCGTTTCAGTTGTGTCCTTCACCGCGGTGCTTTTGGTTCTCCCCTCAGATCTGGAACATGGCCGTGAACCGTCTGTCCTTCCTGAACTCCTACAAGATGAAGATGTCGGTCGTCATCGGGGTCATCCACATGAGCTTTGGAGTGGTGCTCAGTGTGTTCAACCACTTGTAAGAGACGCCAAGACACATCACTGAATTCAGTTTGTGGCAAGCTAACATAACATTTAATTGTTGTAGCAGGCTGGCAGAACAAGTCGAAAGGTGTTGATTTGTCATCTGACAGGAAATTCTTTATCTCCAGTTGATAGTTACGTTATTTGTTAAGTTATTCTCACACTTTGCAGAGTTGTTTGTGTTTAACCTCCCTGTGGACTTGATCTTTTTCACCCCTGTGCTGATGTTACGTTGGAAAGTCAGAAACATATTGATGAAACGAAGGCTCCGGCTCTATTTCTGCCTTATCGTTTCCTTTCTGTGGTCTTCTTCTCCCTTCAGGCACTTCCGACAGAAATTTAATGTCTATCTGCTATTTCTTCCTGAGCTGCTCTTCCTGCTCTGTCTCTTCGGCTACCTGGTCTTCATGATTATCTACAAGTGGCTGGCGTTCGGCGCGCGCGACTCCAGTCAGGCTCCCAGCATCCTCATCCACTTCATCAACATGTTTGTCATGCAGGGGAAGGATATCACCCCGCTGTATCCAGGACAAGTAGGCGATCGCCGCATCCGTTGGACTCAATTATCTGTCAGTGGGGTCCTTGTTTACAGCTCACGCTCGTTGCCTTGATATTTTTCACAGATGGGGCTGCAGATTTTCCTGGTTGTTATAGCGATGCTGGCGGTGCCGGTGCTGCTGCTAGGGAAGCCTTTTTACTTGTACTGGTTGTACCGTGGTGGCAAAGGCCTGCGCAGACGCAGGGTGAGTCCGGCCGGTTCCGGCACAGCCGCAGCTTCTGGTTGGTCCGTGGGCACCTGAAGTGTAACGTCTCTGCACCCCATCAGGGCTACGAGAGGGTCAGACGTGTCAGTGAGGACGACAACTCCACGGCGCCGCCCTACGAAGACGATGAGGAGGAGGGGATGGAGGAAACACCCAGCAGGGAAGCTTTACCCAAACAGGTCAGAGAGTAGAGATCAGGTTGTAATCTGTATTTTGTACAAAGATGCTACGACTGCTACAAAAGTGCGCAGTTTTTGTCACTTTTGTTTGTGTGAAATTTGACTCGACGCGTAACGTTTGGGATTGTTTTGCAGTTCGACTTTGCCGACGTCCTCCTGTATCAGGCCATCCACACTATAGAGTACTGCCTGGGCTGCATCTCCAACACGGCGTCCTACCTGCGTCTGTGGGCTCTCAGCCTGGCTCACGCCCGTAAGTGCACTCCGGTTTGGAAGCGGTTCACCCTGAGGCGTTTCTGCTTACTCTGCTTGTGCTCGCTCTATTTCGCTGTTGCGAGCGTCCTTTCAGTGCACTCTGCCTCGGTTCGCTTGCAGAGCTGTCGGAGGTGCTGTGGGCCATGGTGATGCGCCTGGGCTTCAAGATCACCACAAAAGTCGGGGTGGTGCTCCTGGTCCCCGTGTTCGGTCTGTTCGCCGCGCTCACCGTGTCCATCCTGCTGGTCATGGAAGGCCTGTCGGCGTTCCTTCACGCTCTCCGACTTCACTGGTGAGTCGGTCTTCACTTTAACGGACGAATGGGTTTGCACTCTCCTTCCTCTTTCTTTTCCTGCCTTTCTTACACGCTCCTGCTTGTTTTATCCCCAGGGTGGAGTTTCAGAACAAATTCTACCACGGGACCGGAGTGAAGTTTGTGCCCTTCGACTTCTCCCTCCTCCCCTCCGTTTTCGAGCAGGACGGCTTGCTTTAGAAGCCCCGTGGGCAGGGGGGGAGGGGGGCGATCGGACGGCTTTAGGATGGGGACGGACGCCGGGCGAGGCAACAACGCACACTGTGATAACGACAACACACTTTTGAGACAATGAATCGAGGCTCATTCTTGTAGCAACCTTTTTCACCATGACGATTTTTAAACGTTATCGGCCGTGCTGACTGCCTTACTACTGTACCCAGCAAACCTCCGCATTTACCGAGGGTCAAAATTCGTACTTTCCTTTTGTAGGCCAGATGTCGCTCAGCACTTGCTCCCACACCAGTTGGACGAATTTGACTCTTTTATTTGCATCGTGCTGTGTAGACTGGTTTTGTATTCTTCACGATATGGTATTCAAGCAGTTATAAAGTGCAATGTCGAGTTTGGAAACATTAATGACCAGTGACCAGAACCACATGGAGCATCCTGATGTAGTGCCATAGAGATTTATTTCTGATGACGATGTGGGGATGCCTTTAGGTTCTTTTTAAAACTCCTCCTCAATGTGATGAAACCGCCAAAATCTGAAGACAGACGACAACAACACAAACTATTTTGTGAGGCATATTGTCACAAAGCACTTTGCAGAAATGATTGTACAATGTCAAGTTTTCACTGATTACTGTGATGATGCCAAATGAAAATAATCAACTGTTTGCTGTTTTGCTTCTTTACTTATTCTCGCATTGATTTAAGCGTAACCTCCCCTGTAATGGATAGAGAAACAACAAGTACGTCGAAAAAAAAGTCAAGAAGCCTCCGGTTTCTCTTCGATGATCCTGCTTACTGGATTTGTTAATAATCATGGTATTTATTTAAATTATTGTCTGTACAAGAGTCTAATATTTTACCATTTTATGTGTTGAATAAAGGTTTCGAGAATTGCAAACAAAGACAGCTTTCAGTGTGACTTCCTGGGCGACAAGAATCATTAGATTGGTGAGAAGGAACACGAGTTGATCATCAACATCTTGCGCTTCTATATTTGATGTTTCACTGAGCGGAAAACTTTTTAATGGGTTCGATAATCATTTGTATTGATTTGTCCTCATCCAGCTTCTGCACCAGAAACCGAACCCAGTCGCAGAAATGAGAAATGTCAACGTTTTGCGACTGTGCTGCGTAAAACGATGCAGCGCATCAGCCACGATACGTGAGAATTAAAATCTACAGCTCAACTTAATCTCAGAGCAATTTCCAATATGACGTCATATGTCCATTTAAATGCAGCCTCGCTCACGTCTCACAGGAGCTTAGGGGTGGAAAAGTTGAAGGCAGCTGCAGAAATAAAGTGTCTGAATGTGTTTAATCCCATCACCTCTCAACCACTGCTGTGATTAGTTTTAATAAAAGTTCTATATATACTTTGGATTTCTTGCCAGTCGAGCAGAGCCCGGCATGCCTCAGTCGCTTGTGCCTGCAGTTGGAACGTCCTGGGTTTTTGCTTAAGTGAAGACTTGTGGAGGTTTTAAAGCTCCTGCTTGATCTTTTCTCCCAAAACCCAGAAAAAAATCTCATTGGATGTAAAGATTTGTCGCTAAAATTGTTTATATTTGTGAGTGTGCCTCTCTGTCCTGTGTTGGACGGGGGGGGGCTCTTTCCAACCCTTATATGGGAAAGCAGTACAGAAGATGAGTGAATGAATGAATGAATGAATGAATGAATAAATGAATGAAATGTCAAATGTTTGGCAGCACATGTAGGAACTGGTGTCATGTCTGCAGGGAGTTTTTTTTCTGGGCGAAGCTTCCGTTGTGATCAAAATCACTGCAAATGCCATTATGTCACACGCGCGCGCGCACACGGACGCACGCAGACCTGCACTCTGATGCTACAACCCTGTAATGAGGACGTCATCACGAGTCCCCCCCCCCCCGCCCCCCTCCCACATCCTCTGTCAGTGTGGCTCTCCACGCCCCTGCGCCCTGCTGAGGTTTCCTCCTTCACGCAGGCTACGTCAGCAGCGGTTAATATCTCGGGCTGAAGTTGGCGTGTCTCCGGGCAGGAGGGGGGGACGCGGCTCAGCCAGCTGCATGCTAACAGCAGCGCGAGCGGAGGGAACAGTGTGTGCGCGCGCTGCGACCTGCTAGCAAACCGCACAGCTGTTGACAGGCGGCGGCGGCGGCACAACTCCTCAGACTACCGCACCGACCCCCACCCCCCTCCCTCTCTCCCACTCCTCCATCCCAGCACAGAAGGTCCGACGGCCAGTGGGGACAGATGAACGAGCTGGTGAAGAGCCTGCCCTCCCCGACCCTCCCGGGGCTGCACCTCCCATGCCTGGACACCTACAAGGGCTGGCTCTTTAAATGGACCAACTACCTGAAGGGGTACCAGCGGCGCTGGTTCGTCCTGAGTAACGGCCTGCTCTCCTACTACAGGTAACGGACGTTACAGTCAATGAGGAGTATTTTTTCAAAATACGTCATGCCAAAGAAAAGTCATATTATTCTTTCGAAAAGCAAATTTGTAACTTGAGCTCATGTATTTTTAATGGATCAATATGAATAATTTGAGTGGTCACTTCCAACATGGGTGGATCTTAAAGATCCAGGGCCCCTGGGCACAGAAAGTACCCCGAATCACCCCCCTCCTGACATGACTTCTGACTGAGGTTGATTTTTTTGTGTGTGTGTGTTTGTGGTGAGTTTGTGTCTGCTCGGGTTGCTTAAATGTGTCAGGATGTTCTTAATGCCGTCTGCCTGTATCGTCAATTTAAAAGCGTCTATGAGGCTCTTTTTGTTGCTCCTCAGTGAGCAGAACAAGCTTAAGTCTTTGTCAGGAAATAGTCATGGATATAAGGATGTCTGGTGCAAAACATCATAGCCTACTTTAATTCAAAGTCCTACAGTTTGATAATGAATGAATCAAAGTCTGTGTGAAATACATATAATGATTTGAGTCACAGTTCAAATTTGTTAATGAATAAAGAAAAACTCTTAAATTCCTCACTGAGGTCAGTTCATCCAGACCGTGAAACTTTGATGCTCTTACAGCAATAAATCGGAAAAGAGAAGTGGAAAATATAGCTGCCCTACATTCAAAAAAGATTGCTGCAGCGTATACCGTTTTTTGTTTGGCTCTCGCACTCTGCCGTGATATCCGCTGATGTCATTCTTCCCTTCAGGACCCAGGCAGAGATGGCTCACACGTGCCGTGGCACTATCCCCCTGGCAACAGCGCACATCGAGGTGGGCGACACCTGCCACTTGGTGCTGACCAGCGGCGGCAGAAGCTACCACCTGAAGGCCACCTCGGAGGGGGAGTGTCAGCGATGGGTGTCAGCTCTGCAGCAGGCCAAGGCCAACGCCACTCTGCTGATGCATCACTCAGGTCAGCCCAGCTCTTTGTGCTCTCTGCTGCATGGAGACAGGGCACCAGTGATCAGAGTTTAGCTCTTGTATTCACCCGTGAGTCGTCCCGCCCAACGATGCCCCACTTCTTGGTATTTTAGGAGGTTCTTTTCGCATGCATGTCTCGCAGTCCAACTAAATTTAGCTGCAACCTGAATGCAGCCGAGACCCACTCACCTACATGCATTGAGTGTTATGTAAGCGGCAGGACACAAGATGGCAGTATGAGTCAATAGGTTGTGATGGGGCCCATCTTTTGGGACAAAGGTGGGAGCAAAGGCAAAAAGGACAAACTGTATTCAATATGGAAACGTTCTAGGATTTAACACCCTCTAGATATTATTTAGTTAACCCTATATAAGGATTATTGATATGAATTATTTTAAGATATTTGACATCGTGAATGTCATGAAGATGTTTTTCTTTAAGCCAATATTCGCTCTTTGAGTCGATTTTGGTTGATGAATAATCAGCAGAAAAGGTTTTCATTGTCTTCCTCCCTCCCTCCCTCCCTCTCTCTCTCTCTCTCTCTCTCTCTCTCTCTCTCTCTCACACACACACTTGCAGCCTTCACCTCCCTCCCACTCTGTCTGCTTTCTCCCTCCCTGTCTCCTTCAGTATGACGACAGCGAATGCTGAATGAAATGACCTTCCTTTAGACTCCGCCTCCTTTGCTGGTAGCAGGAGGAGTAGGGAGGGGAAAAAAAGCGAGAGGAAAAAGGAGGGTGTGAGGGCTTTCATTGAAAATATTTTCCACCGTACACTGTGGACAATAGGGAGACACGAGGGCAGCCTTTTTTTACTGAGTGTCACCTTGTAAGTAACCTGTTCCTTGATATTCAGACTGCAGGGTGGGTCAGTGATGCTGTGTGTTTGCATGAGCGCTCGATTCCATATGTGTAATTGTAATTGCGGCAAAGTGTGTCTTTTCTAGAGAGTTCAGCAAGTTTATAATTGTGATGTTTGATGCAAATGCAATTTTTCAAAGTCGTTTTTAAAAGCCAGAGCAGTCCACAGCTATAAGAGTTGCTCAGTCTCGAAGGGATTTGATGTATTTGTTTGAGTGAAGTCCTGCTTATTTGGCACAGTTACTCAATCTTGCTGCTCTGACGTCTGTGTACGTTTGTACATGAGATGCTAATCAATATTTTGAGGCACACAGACCTTCTGAGTTCAAAAGAGAATGATTTTTGTGCAGTTTAAGACGGATTAAAAAAATATTTTTTATTTGGTGGATTCACAGTAGAAACACTTAACTATTTTAATTTTTTTTTAAATCTATTCTTATTTATGTATCTTTACTGTCCTCCTGGGAAACCCCCCCATCATTCAAAGATTCTGTGTCACTCCAGACTCTTTTTGTCTGCGTGTTATTTCCCTCTCAGATGCCTAATGTGGATGTTAATGTTGGCTGTCTGCTCCACACAATGCCCGCAGCTCAGCTGATGTGTGATTTTCTGCATGTGTGACCGGTGACGCAAGTCCTACTGGGTTCTGTTGATGTGTGTGATGGGATTATAAATGATCACAGCGTGGACTTTTTGCTTCTGGGCTCAGTAATGGGGAAAATTAATTGGCTGGAAGTGGATTAGAGCAGCACTAACTAAGTGGACGTCGCAGGAGCCTGCGTATCCACACCCCCAGTTTTCTACACGGCTATAAATAGATATTTTGTGTACTGGCATTCTTTTCTTTAGATGTGAATGTTTACCTAAACCGAAATCTGTGTGGCTGATGAAATTGAAGCGGCAGTGCTTGTCCGACTGCTGCAACCGGCTTCCTCTCCATCACCGCCAGGAGGGCATTGTGTGTGCGTCTGTAGCTCGGCGAACATCTCCTGGATGTCCATAGCAAGGCTCCCTGTATCACCTGTGGGTGTGTGTTTTTGTGATTCAACGATGAGTCACCGATGGTCTCCGACTCTCCGGTGTGACAGATAATCCATCGGAGCGCCGACCAGAGAAGTGTGCCCTCGCCCCGTGTGTACATTAATATTCCACGGATGAGCGGTCCGAGCACACTTCCATGTAAACATGTCGGACGGCAGATGGTCCCAGATCTCAGTTTCATAATCTCATGTCTGGACACCTTGAGCACCACAAGTCAAGCGGGATGTTACTTTGCCGATAAAATATGTGGGTCACCAAAAACTATTGCTGAGGCCTGAAGGATTTTTTTTCTCTCACTCATTTAATAATCTTCTTCCTCCAGAGACGCTGTTAATCGAGTTCGCCCTGATTTGTTTGTGTTTCTTCTCCTCTGTGATGGAGTGGGTTCGCCTCCGTGCTCCGGTACTCCTCAGTGATGATACGCTGGCCTAGATTCAGTCAAAGAGTTTTTTTTTTTTTTAGGTTTCACACACAATGTTTCTTTCAGCACACAAAGAACGCTTTGACCTAGAAAAGTTTAATTACATAGGATGGAGGATGTTACATGCATTTTAAAGCAGGATTATTTGCATAGCAGTGTATAAACGCAGGTCTTTTCTTATACTCTGGCCTTTTTCTCTAAGAGGCTTTAATAGGTCACTACTCTATTGCTCCTTTAGTGCACAGGTCCCTCATAAAAAACACATATTACTCTATCGAAAACCTTAACATGTCATTGTGGATGACAACACCAGATTGAAATGCTTTAAAGAGTTGAAATTAAGTCTTCATTTTCTGTGTCTTTTACTCACAGCAGCACTTTTCCATGTTGTAAATACCTCAGACAAATCAAGGAAGTGTAAAGCGACAAGAGTGACGCTGTAATTGGATCATGAATGTTAAAATCGGAGTCATTAAGTGTTGTTTGTGGTGCCGAGTAATCAGTCCAATCCTCCCGGCGCTCTTCAGAAAAAAATCCCAAAGACTGATGGCTCAGCTCATGCCAGCGAAGGGGGAGAGAGGGAGACAGAGAGGAGAGACAGAAGAGAGAGGAGAAAGGGGGGAGTGCGTCATCTTTTTTTTTTTTCTCCCTCTCCCTCTAAAAATAGCCTTGCCTCCTGATTGCACAGGCCTACGTTTCCAGGGCAACGGTGTTCATTCACAGCTTTCCAATCTTGTCGAGGGAAGACTTGTGACGGATCAGGGTGTGAAGTGTTATTATCTCCCTCCATCCGCTCCCCGTTAGCACTCTCTCAACACGTCGCAATCCAAACTTGCAGTATTAAAACTGTCTACCTCCATCTGTCTGTTGACACAATAACACTAACCCTCGTTAGTGTTTACTGCAGCCTATAACTCCACTAAAACAAACAGCCGCGTGAGACATAATAGCTTGTAATTACCCCCTTGTATCTTTGATAAATGACCAAATTAGCATTCTGTTTTTCTCTCTCTCTCTGTCTCTGTCTGTGAAGATGATTCAGGAGATGAGGCTCCGGTGCCTCAGGAGGACCGGGCCCTGACACAAGGGGTCCTCAAGACTCTGGCCAGCAAGCTGGACGACCTGAGCACCTGCAATGAGCTGATTGGAAAGCACGGTGCCGCCCTGCAGCGCTCCCTCAGCGAACTCGAGGATCTGCGAGCCTCCACTGACAGCACAGACAAAGTGAAAGCCGTTAATGAGCGAGCCACCCTCTTCCGCATCACCTCCAATGCTATGATCAATGTGAGCGCACGCGGCTCAGGCTTCCCCATCGCCGATTTGCTGGAAGACGGGCCGTTTGAAACGTCTCCTCTAATGAGGGAGCGTCGCTGGAGGGTGCTGCCTGCGCTCCTTTGATGTGTCCTGTCTTCACACCCCAGGCTTGTCGTGACTTTCTGGATGTGGCAGAATCTCACAGTCGGAGGTGGCAAAAGGCCCTGCAGCATGAGAGAGAGCAGCGTCACCATTTGGAGGAGACCATTGAACAGTTGGCCAAGCAGCACAACAGCTTAGAGCGAGCCTGGAAGGAAAATCCCACCTCGTACACAGGTGAGAGATTTCACTTTCTTTGTCTCCGAGACGCCCCGGCACTTCTTAGAGCAGCATCACAGAGTCACTGTAGAAAACAATATGGCCCCCTGTTGGTCATTCCCAGGGATGCATTTACTTTCAGAGGCACAAACCAAGCTTAGATTTAGAGTACCATTTTTCTAAAAAAAACACAATGGATGTAAAGTGACATGGTATTTAAAAACAATTCTGTGGAAAAAACTTGGAATGTAGTGGTAGTGTTTGATAGGGCTTCTAGGAAAATGTGATGTGAATCATTTACTTTCATTTACTTTCATCTACTTTCATTTACTTTCATTGACATGATTCCTCGATACGTCGAGCCACCATCGAGCCAAACTGACAGCGATCTCGTGCTGTTTTTTTCTGGCCCTAGGTGTGGAGCGGCCTCAGGAGGGGGATGAGAGTGACGAGAATGACGATGCAGAGTTCTTCGATGCCATGGAGGACTCCCCTGCATTCATAACAGTGACCACTACTGGCGACACGCAGCACAAGTGAGAGGCGCCGTCCATGCGAGCAGTCACCTCACAGCTGTCTCGTAAACTCATGAAGTCGTAAAGCTGATGTGTTTCTTTCTCTCAGGCGCTCAGGGAGTAATCAGAGTATGATGAGCGGAGGAATGCCCAATGACTGGACTCACAATGACAATGTACATACCACACAAACCGACGATAGTGGAGGCAGAATAAATGACACCCAAACTCTTAATTTGAACTTGAATAACTGCCTGTTTCCTCGTGTTTCACAGGACAACTCAGGCTCAAACCACATTCAGCTACGAAGAACAAGACGCAGTCGCATTCCTGACAAGCCAAATTACTCTCTTAATCTGTGGAGCATCATGAAGAACTGTATTGGCAAAGACTTGTCTAAGATTCCCATGCCCGTAAGAAAAAAGTGTCCGTACTAACCGTGAATAAATACTGAGTCTGTAATTTTAATTTGGCAACTTTTCTGATAACTTCAATGTGTGATTGCAGGTCAACTTCAACGAGCCGCTGTCGATGCTGCAGCGTCTATCGGAGGATCTGGAGTACAGCGAGCTCCTGGACCGGGCGGCGCGGTGCGACTCTCCCCTGGAGCAGATGTGCCTGGTGGCTGCTTTCTCCGTCTCCTCCTACTCCACCACGGTCCACCGCACGGCCAAGCCCTTCAACCCTCTGCTGGGGGAGACATACGAGCTAGACCGCCTGGACGAGTACGGTTACCGCTCCATCTCTGAGCAGGTGGGACGAAACGCCTCCCCTCACTGACACAGACGAAGGGTCAGAGCTTCACTGACGCCATGCGATGCCGTCCACTCACAGGTCAGTCATCATCCGCCAGCTGCTGCCCACCATGTGACATCACAGCGGGGATGGACCCTGTGGCAGCACATCACCATCGACAGCAAGTTTCGAGGGAAATATATTTCTGTTGTGCCATTAGGTAAGAAGCAGACTGTGAGAAGTTTGTCCTTATGTTGTCCTAAGCTGTCAGTCTGTATTTTAGCTGTTGATACCGCGACAGACGGGCAAGATCATGGTGCATTCAAGAGCGTTGGTGTTATTTTTATGTCTTCAAATAGGAAACATTCACCTTCAGTTCCACTCCAGCGGAAACCACTACGTGTGGAGTAAAGTGACTTCAACAGTGCACAACATTATCGTGGGAAAGCTTTGGATTGACCAGGTGTGTGTGTGTACGTCGAGTGCCGTCTGCGGCTTTTATCAGTTTACAACCACAGTGCATCAGCACACTAGAGTCAGGTGTGCTGTAGAATAATGGACATATGATGTTCTTGTTCTCCACAAGCTTTTCATTGAATGTTGATTTTTTTTCTGTTGTCCTTTGTTGCTGTCTGCAGTCTGGGGACATTGACATTGTAAACAACACAACCAAAGACACCTGCCGTCTCAAATTCTCCCCCTACAGCTATTTCTCCAGAGAAGTTCCTCGGAAAGTAAGTTTCTTTTTCAGCAGCCGGCATCATATCGGTTACTGTTGTTCAAAATGCACCGCCTTTTATAGTTTCCCACCAGACGCAGTGCGCAAAGTGTTCAGCCAAATCTCTTCCAAGAATGTCCAACACGGGTGTGATCATGTTTGGTAATAACGGTGTTCATAATGTTCTCCGCATTCCATGTCTGTGTCCGTGGTGTTTGCAGGTGACGGGGGTGGTGGAGGACAGAGATGGCGCCGCTCATTACATCCTGTCGGGAACCTGGGATGACAAGATGGAGAGCGCTAAGATAGTGGACAGCAGCCAAGGCTGCGGCGGCTCGGAGGGCAAGCAGAAGACCGTGTATCAGACCCTGCAGCCCAAACTGCTGTGGAAGAAATACCCGCTCCCGTACGGTTCTCGCATCGAACCCTTTTTCCCGCATCGCGTTGACTTAAAGTTTAATCCGCACCTTTTCATCCTCTGTGTTCTGCCCGTACAAATCGTCCCTCCTCTCGGTCTGACCCTTTGTTCTAATGAGCTCTCGCTGTCTGTCGTCGGCTCCCCAGAGACAATGCAGAGAACATGCACTTTTTCTCCTCCCTGGCTCTCACCTTGAACGAGCCAGAAGAGGGCGTCGCACCCACGGACAGCCGCTTCCGGCCTGACCAGCGGCTGATGGAGGCCGGTCTGTGGGATGAAGCGAACGGCCAGAAGCAGCGCTTGGAGGAGCGTCAGAGACTGGAGAGGAAGAGGAGGGAGGCACAAGCCAATCAGGCTCTGGAGGAGGGTGAGTACAGGGGAAGGCACACCAACAATGATGATGGAATATAGAATATTCAAACTACCTTTAACGCTGACACTCCACTGAAATTCCAGTGTCCTCCCAGGAGAGTGCTTATGTTTAGTCAAGTGTTGGGATATTTTTCAAACTTGCAGGTTAAATTTTCTTTTACTGGTATCCGTCACGCTTCTCCAGTTTAGGAGATGAGTGAAGGAATGAGTGTTAAGTTGGTGCAACGTCTGTTAAAACAGCTGATATTCAAAAAGTCCCTGACGCTAAAACACAGAGGAATGTCTCTTAAGTACCAGCTGTTTATCGGGTGAAGTCACAAAACAGGATCTGAGCCTGCAGGTCTGGCTGCGACAGATAAAAGGGTGCGTTTCGTAGCAAGTATTGAAGTGGGAACAATAGCTCCGACTCGCGTCAAGTGTGGTCTTGTTTCTTCAGGTCAGGACATAGAAGGATACCAGCCTCTGTGGTTTGAGAAGAGGACGGATGGGACAACAGGGGAGAGCACCTACGTGTACAAAGGTGGTTACTGGGAGGCCAAAGACAGACAAGACTGGAGCCAGTGTCCTGAGATCTTCTAGGACAAAATGTCCCACACACACACCATGGCATCAGATAGGCTGAGCGCTTCCTCGTGACATGGAGATGTTCTGAATTATGGATTCTTCTTACTTCAGATATGCATGTGTGTGAGTGAGGGAGCCTTCAGCCACTCGGTCCCTGAATATCGAACACAAGAACGCAAGAAGTCCTGCTTTCACTGTCTTCATTTCCTTCGCTTCTGCTCTGACGCGGCCGTGTTTCCTGAACGCGTGGCCTCCATTTGTGTGCGTGTTTCAACACAGTAGACACTAATTTATGAGACTGTAAAAAGTTCTTGTGCTCGTGTGTGTGTGTGTGTGTGTGTGTGTGTGTGTGTGTGTGTGTGTGTGTGTGTGTGTGTGTGTGTGTGTGTG
>JASSRZ010000083.1:8293150-8327627 GCA_032164315.1 Malacoctenus gilli | reverse complement strand
GTGTGTGTGTGTGTGTGTGTGTGTGTGTGTGTGTGTGTGTGTGTGTGTGTGTGTGTGTGCGTGTGCGTGTGCGCGCCTGTGGTGCGCGCTCCAGCTCGAGTGCTCCAGGAGTAATGGAAACCCAGTATTTATGAAAGAGGAGAAAATATTTGAATTGTCTGTTTCTGTCGTAGAGGCCTGAGCCGAGCCGAGCGTTATTAGAGGAGGCGGGCGGAGGGGAAGCCTGCGACCGAGGGGGGAGATGCTGCGCGTTTAAAGGGACAGGCTGTGAGTTAAAAGATCAGAGGAAGGAGGCCAAGTTGTGGATGCTCTCAGAGACGTGTGTGGTCTCGTTTTACTGTCGACTGAATATATTCAGGAAGAAAGAAGAAAGTAAAGACTCAATACAAAGAGCTGATCCAGATCTCGAAGCTGAAACCTAAACAGCCAGAGAACAATCGATTAAGTCAGATGAACTTAAAGTTATTTTTCACACATTGTGACTATCTTTGTACAATCTAAATACAGCAGATTTACTGCTCCATGTCAAGCAGAGTGACAACTGCCAGCCAGATGTTGACTGGTCGGTGGCCCTTTAAATCTGAGTGCTTTACGATACTTTTAGCATCAAGGAGCAATCGAGGTCTCCTTTCTTTCCTCCTCTCGTAGGGATATGTCTCATGCAGAGCAGCTCGTCACCCCCCCCCCCCCTAAATCTCAGACGGGCTTTCGTTCGGATTCTTCTCGCTCGATGATTGTGCCCGAAAAACTCTGAAAAGCGGGGTGAATTCCAGCAACGTGGACAAAAGAACTCGGCTAATTTCTTGCAGATGTGTCTCCGAGCCGTGCGAAGGGGAACGCGGCGCTGCCCCTCGCTGCAGAGCAAAGCTGCTCCGCACGGAGAAAGGGGTTCAGTGAGTTATGGGCCAGATAAATCAGTGACCCGGTGCAGCTGGTTCTGACAGTCCGTCTGATGCTGCGGGGGGAAGAGAAAGCCAACCAGGGAGCGCACTCGGAGAGGAACGGCTGGAATCACCGCGATGCGCATTACTCATACTTGAAGCAAAATCGCATTCATGTTGTGGCTGAAAGAAAACCGTCTGCAGCAGTTTTAAAATACGAAAAAAAGAAAATCCTTAATGAGTTGCTTAGAGGGAGGAAAAGAAAACAAGCTGCCAGACGGCTCTCAAGACAAAACAGGAAACATTTGCAGCGGATTTTGTTGCTCATGTGACCGTGACGCACGTCAAAAAATGACCTTCTCCATCTCGTTTGATTGGTCATGACTGAGCGTTGCGAAACCAAGTTTTCTATTTCATGAAAGCGCCGTCTGAAGGTACTTGGCTTCTCCCTCCACAGTCAGACAAGCCTGCAGGGAGGATAACGTTCTCTCGCGCTGCCTTTAAGTCCAGCTTGGCCCCGATTGGTCCTGACAGTTGACTCAGACTGAAATGCACCCTCACATGACTCGGAGGGCCACGTCGGATCCAAAACCAACACAACAAGCCTAAAAGTGTAATTTACAGCATGATTTGATCACTTCGCTCTATCATCTGATGGAAGCACTGTCCGACTGGGGTGTAATGTCTTTCCCAGCTACCGTTCTGACAGGCAGGACTTTCTCCACTTTGTCTTCCCTGAATCACTTCAACACTTGAGCCTTAACTTTTTTTACTTTTTGACTCGTCAAAGCGAAGCGAGCTGAAGGAGGAGGTTCTCGTGACAACTTGTTTTTCCTTGCCTTTTCCAAACAATCTTGTCGATGCACATGCACCAAAACAGGTGGAATAAAAGTGTCACAATGTGCAACGAGGAGTAAAAGTGGCTGAGTGATGAGAGGACGGGAAGTTTTAGACAACGGGGTTCGTGTCCCATCTGTGTCCAAAGTCTCGGGACTTGAAATGCACTTGAAATCATTCATGAGCGCCTTTAAAGTTGAACACGTGAACTGCAGCACTAAGAGAACCAGTTCTGAACCGTGAAATCTGAAGAGCAGAAGAGACAGTTTGTGTCCAGTTTATCTGAGGTGAGGCTGTCGTCGCCCACTTTCCGAGGGACTCTCTCAGTTTGTTGGGAAAACAACGCGATCACTCATACGCTGAGCCGCCTCGTGCCGTCTGAACAGTGTGCGGCGATCGCTTTGGCATTTTATCTCCGTTTTCATTGCCATCAGATTTACGAGACAGCATCTGTCTGAGGAAGCTCAGGCCTTTTTTCTGTCCGTAAAGTGTTTTTCTGCTGTATTTCATTTTTTTTTCTCTTCCCCTCCAGTTACAGCAAAATGAATCAAGCTGTGTTTTATAAGCAGTTAACACACACTGTTGTTACTTTTTGTTCCCTCAAGATGTATTTAAACTAAATCAATCTCTGTTGTGTGCGTCGAGACGTTTCGCTTTTAAGACACTTCTCACGAAACTTGACAGACTGTAAAAAACCCCTGTGAGCGTTTGCTGTGGTTTCGCAGCAGCCGATCTGTGGTCAAGTGTGTAGATGCAACAGAGAATTTCCCAGTTTGTTGAGCAGAAGGGAGAAAAAAAGGGAAAACCTCAGCTTGCGTTCACCAACCTATGTATTATATGTGTGCCGTTACCAGCAGGGCAGCGATTTGCACTGAGCTGCAGCGACTGCTTAGACTGGGGTCAGCAGTCTGCCACCAGATATCGAGTGTCACCGCAGCCTGGCTTGCGTTTTCAAACTCATAAAGGACTAACTATGAATTTATGGAAGTTGGCAGTGAGATGTTCGGGATGAGGCCGCTCACGTTTTCATAAGGCGCGGCTGAGATGACAAAGAAAGCGGGTTTGTGGAAGACAGTTGTGCAAAACACAAACAGAGGAAAAAGTGTTGCAGAGAGGCGCGCTTGATCCTCCTCTGAAGATAAGTGCAGAAACTTTTGGCAGCCAGTGTTGCAATTCGGTTGGGAGTTCATCCAACAGTCACAGAGAAAAGCCATACATCATTACATTCTGCGGAGCTGGCAAGAAGCGAGGAAAAGACCGTATGGGAAGCTTCTCGGAAATGGGTCACGATCCTTCAAGTTCTGTCATGTGAAATAACTTTGCACATGAATTAAAGTTGGCTTTTTT
Source organism: Malacoctenus gilli (assembly GCA_032164315.1). Lineage (NCBI taxonomy): Eukaryota > Metazoa > Chordata > Actinopteri > Blenniiformes > Labrisomidae > Malacoctenus > Malacoctenus gilli. The sequence goes on along the minus strand of JASSRZ010000083.1, from coordinate 8,324,562 downwards.
TCTGGTGTGGCAGCTTTAAAAAAAAAAGTTTGCGTCTATTGTCTGTCTGGCGCGTTCAGGACCCGCAGTTATCAAACACAATTGGCGGAGCATCGTCTCACATCGCCTGCCCAGTGGTTATATGAACGCAAAGCTCCACACTTGTGTAACAGAATCAGACTCTCCAAATGCTGAACTCCTCCTCCTCCTCCTTCCCCTCCTCATCATCATCATCTCGCAGAGCGCATCTGCAGGCTGCTGCTGCTGCTGCACAGCGATATGAGTTTACACGGATACACAGAAACGTAGCGTTTCGTCACTGCTCCGATCCTTCAATCAGACATGAAGGATATCTAAGGTCAAGATTGGTGCCTGTCCCGGGTCGTTTAACGTGTTAACTTCTTCAAAATAAGCCGTATTTATTCAGGTCCACCATGGGATTGTGCGTATTTGGCGCACCGCGGTACGCATATACCTGCTTCTGTGCGCTTGTTTTCATCCTGCAAGTTGCCCACTGTCAGAGGAGCCCGGGCGCGCAACCGGGGACCGACCCGAGATCAGCCCTCCGGCAGACCCTGCAGTGGTCCCACAACGGCAAGGTCTTCAGCATTCTGAGTCACGGCTCGGAGTATCAGCCTCCGCGGCGCAGAGGCGCGCCGCAGGAGCAAGTGCAGGCGCGACCTCTCACCATCATCCGCGACGCGGCGGTGGGACACCAGGACACCCGGAGCCAGCCGGTGGGCCAGCAGCAGAACCAGCAGCCCGCGTCCAGCCCTCAGAGCATCCCGCAGCCGCTGCAAAGGCTCCTGACTGGACACCAGCACCGCCGGCAGCATCACCATGAGCGCGCAGAGACGCAGGGGAACCGGCGGGCCAACGACACTCGAAAGAACGACACCGCCAGCGCGCCTCCGCCCAGGAAAGAGGACATGATGGTCGGGGACGACCCGTACGACCCCTACAAGTCCATCGACAGCGATAATCCTTATTACAATCACTACGACGTATACGAGAGACCGCGGCAGAGGGCGAGACCCGGATATGGCACGAGGTATCATCAGTACGGTAAGAGAGGCAAAGTGTTCCCAGACACACACGTCAGCCAGTCTTACTTTGACGAGAAACGTGCAGTCATTTTTTTTCACAGTTAGCGGCACCTTCAGTCAATTACACTGTAAAAAATGCAAAACGGTTCAATTTATTCAGTCAACTTTTTTCTCTTTGCTAAGATTGTCAAACCAATGAAGTGGTGTGGTTTAAATATACAGCAGATTTAATTACTTTATTGAGTTTTTTTCCTTGTCAATCTCCGTTCACTGTGTGGTGGTCAGAATCTGTAACTTTTTACAGTGTAAAGCGTCTCCTCTTCTCAGAGGAGAGAGAGCGCGAGTGTGTGTGTGTGTGTGTGTGTGTGTGTGTGTGTGTGTGTGTGTGTGTGTGTGTGTGTGTGTGTGTGTGTGTGTGCTCGCCTTCACTTCCAGTCAAGTCAGAAGTGAAGTGCATACATGGTGTCGTAAGGACTCCACTTTTCCTGTCTGTTGCATCCTGCTCCGCCGCTGTGTGATGTGTCACCCTGCTGCCCGCTGTAGGTCTCCCTGACCTGGTGCCAGACCCCTACTACATCCAGGCGTCGGCCTACGCCCAGAGAGTGCCCATGTACAACCTGAGATGCGCGGCCGAGGAGAACTGCTTGTCCAGGTAGGACGGACTCCACGGGGAGGAACCAAAAAAAGGAAACCATCCCTGGTTTGCAGCCATGTGTCTGAGTGTGATTCACTGAGCTGTGAGCCATAACAACCACCTCAAGTGTTTGTGGTGAGCGCTGCCCAGTGGGAGCATGAAAAGAGGTAAAATTAACCAAATCCTGCCGCTGATGGAGCGGAGGGGCGGGGTGGTGGATTTCTGTAAAAGCTTAATCATAGTTTGCCCTGGGAGAGAAAGCCCGAATGGTAAACACATTATCGAAAACTAACCCAAACAACCACGTGCCTCCAGAAGGATTCTTTCCACCCGCCATTTACACGCAGACTGCCTCCACTCAGACGCTGGCAGTCGGCTGCAGGAAAAGCAATCTCAGTCACGTCATTGTGTCCAAAAATGACACTGTGGGGAAGATGCAGGGAGAGGGGAGGGGGGGTCGGATCTCTTTTTGGGGGGGGGGGGGTTCTGCAGTGATGATGTCATTGATGTCATCGCGTCCCGCCCGCAGCTCAGCCTACAGATCCAGTGTGAGAGACTACGACACACGTATGCTGCTGAGGTTCCCCCAGAAGGTGAAGAACCAGGGGACGGCCGACTTCCTCCCCAGCCGGCCACGCTACGCCTGGGAGTGGCACAGCTGTCACAAGTGAGTATGAGGTCATTGCCAGCGCCGCGGCACCGCGCCGACAGAGAGCTGAGTGAGCGCGTGGAAGACGAGGCTGATTGTAGATCATCTTTTCGGGAGTGTCAAACATCCTCCTCTGCTGTTGCACCACATTCCGTGTAACATTTAGCAATTCCAGCAGAGACCCTGACGCCAGCACTGACAACTTGGTTTCATCTGGGTCAAAAAAAACGTTTACTTTTCATCTGAAACATTTCAAGAGCCTTCTAAGAAGCTTGGTGGTGTTTATGTCCCATATTTGAACTTGAGCCCCCCCCCTCCTCATTTCCAAAGAAACTACCTCAGCTCACAGTTATGTTGTGACCCAAGACGTCTGCTTGCTGCTGCTGCTGCTGCCGCAGCTCCTTCAGATGAAGCCTTCCTGGCAGAGAGCCAGCAAGCTGTTGATGTAGACTGTATAGATTTCTGTCAGTGTTTTGAAAGTCAACCGCTGTTGAATTCCAGATTGCGTTTGACTCACTAAACAAACACTGTTTTTTTCTTCTTTAAGAGGAGTGAATCCAGAGCCAGAATTGCTGTAGGTCCACTCAAGCGAGTGTTCGATGGATAAAAGACACATCTGCAGCGGGGTTTTTTTTTCAGTCCTTTCGATTAAAGATAAACTCTTTCCCTTATTCAGTCGTGTGATGTGAGGGCAGGCGGCGTCTCGGTGATGTCACGCTTGCATGCTGTGCTGCTGCTCCACAGCCACTTCCACAGCATGGATGAGTTCAGCCACTACGACCTCCTGGATGCGTCCACGCAGCAGTCGGTGGCAGAGGGCCACAAGGCCAGCTTCTGCTTGGAGGACACGTCCTGCGACTACGGCTACTACAGGCGCTTCGCCTGCACATCCCACACTCAGGTCTCAAACTGACTCTGTGCTTTTTTTCTTGCTGAATATTCTCATGTGACTGGAGAGTTTCATCTTAGTGGGGGTCCCTAAGTCCAATTGGGGACTGTGTCACCGGGCTGGTTTTGGAATTTCCTGCATCACGTTCATTCAGAAGCGTCATGCTGGCGTGTGTTGTGCCTACAAGTTGTATTGGCCGCCTCCAACACGCGGCCTCCTTCTGAGGCTGCTCCCGACAGCTGGGCACTCATTCACAGCTGCAGCTGGAAGGTGAGCAGCCGCCTCCTCCTGAACCCACCACCCAGTTGCAGCTGTAAAGGAGAGCACATCTGCAGGAACTGTTACCCAACCAGCCCAGAACAAACTCACTGCATCAAACCTTCATTTTCTACATGATCTGGATCGTTTCTAACAGCTATTTCCACACCTGTATTTGGCCTGTTGGAGGCTAAAGAGTGAAGCTGACACAAACGAGCCCTCTGTCACCGAGGCGCCTGAACTTTGGGACAGAACAGCTCCAGTATTTCCTTTTGGCGGGAGCCAGCCGTGATGGCGATTTATTGGTTTCCTGCTTCTGCTCTGAGACGATTCCACCTGATTCCCTCTGTGGTTTCACAACTCACTTCATTTCTTTTCCCCCCCAAGTTTCACTTTTTGACCTGTTTTTTCTCTGCCTCTCTTTTTTTGGCTTTTTCCATCCAAAAATCACTTAAATATTGACCTGTTTTACCTGTCATCTGACACCGAGACGTTTGTTTATGTGATGTTTGACTTGGTTGCTGTCGGACGCGCAGGGCCTGAGCCCGGGATGTTATGATACCTACAACGCAGACATCGACTGCCAGTGGATTGACATCACAGATGTGAAACCTGGACACTACACGCTGAAGGTTTGTCAGAAAAACCAGATGACTGATCTCCGTCTGACCCAGCAGGAATTTAAGTTGTTTTCCTTTTTTTTTTGTTGCAATCAATTTGTCCTCAAGACTTTTTTTCTCTTTCAGCGATGCTTTGCTGACGTGTCTGTTTGCGCTCCGCAGATCAACGTGAATCCGTACTATCAGATCGAAGAGTCAGACTACAGCAACAACATCGTGCGCTGCGACGTTCGCTACACCGGCAGCTATGCCTACGTGTCCGGCTGTCATATGTCGTCGTGAGTATGACGTCTCAATTGGCTGTGACGCCCATTTCTTGGATATGTTCGATGGACTTGCACTGACGTTTCAAACTTTTTTTTTGTGCTTTCAATTCTCAGATATTAAGAAGTCGTCTAACGTCTCGGATGAAAGACGGTGTAGATACAAATGAAGAGGACTGCATATAAAAGCATAAGAAATAAGGTTTTTTTTGAGACATTCATTCACTTTGCAATGTAAATACTACGCGTGTAGAAATGACCCAAAAAAGGCTGATCTGATATTGTAGCATCAGATCACGCTGATCTTTCTTGCTTTAGTAGAAAAGCGCTTTCAGATCTTCCGACTGAGAAGCTTCTTCTTTTCTCGACCATACCTTTCATTTCTCGCTCCTGTTGAGTTGTACTGTACGCTTGCATTTTATACCTCGTGTAAAATAGAAAAAGAATATAAGTCCATAAAAATCTGGGTGCTCCGTAAATCAGAAAAAGAAACTTTCGTGGCCTGATTGTCAATTTAAACGCAATTCTGTCACAATTTCTATCAGGAATCAGATGTTTAAAGGAAAAATGTATTTGTGATATTTATATGCAACCGATGAAACTGTTCTTACTCAAGAGCTTTGGATAAAACATACTTGAATAAAACTTTGTGAGAGGTGTGCTGTCTTGTCTTGTCTCATCTTTCTTATGTGTCCACTTATCTTATGTCCAGTTTGAGCTCTCATGGTGGAAAAAAGACACAATGTTTTATTCATTAACTGTTATATCACACCTGGTTGGAATCCCTGGTGGCTTTTGGAGGTACTGAAGGGTTATACAAGCATTACATAAAACGTTTTAAACATTCAGCTTTTGTGTTTTCATCTTTTATTACTCACATTTATATCCTAAAAAAGTGATCAGAACTGATGAGGTCCAAAAATGATTCTTTCAATAAACACTTCAGCCAGTTTGTTGATGAATGGCTCTCCTGGTATTTTTTCCACCCGCTGACTTTCACTTGAAGCAGATTTCAAGCCAACAGTGGAGCATCCATCACGTGGAGAAATGAGGAAAATTGAGCTGCAGGCAGAAACAATGAAGCCTTGGAGATTTCAGGTTGGAAAAAAATGCTTTGTTTCCTTTAATTTGGGAATTTAACTTGACTGAAATTATATTTCTCAATCAAGTGAAATTATCTGAAGCTCAAAAGTGACATTGGTTTTGCAATGACTTGCTAAATTATCCCCCAAAGCTTTTTTGTGCCACACAGCGTTTAAACCATCCTGCAGCCGAGTCCTCCGCTCCAGCAGGGGGCTCAACTGAGGCCTCGCCGGCGCCGTTTGTTGTCAGTGATTTTTATCGGGACTGTCGGGCAAACTGGAGTAAAACCACCAGCGGTGTGTGAGGCGTGTGTCGGTGTGTGTTTGTGGGGATCCGCCGGTGCCTCCGTCGAAGCCGCTCGCTTTTCTCGTCCCCGTTGGGTGACCGAGTGAAGATGCATCCGGTGAAAGTGTCGATCCCGTCGTACCGCTCCGAAAACAACTCGGTGGAGAAAGGATACACGGTGAGCCATAACCTCTGAGTGTGTGTGTGTGTGTGTGTGTGTGCGTTGCTCTCATCAAGGGTTTGATGTCAGATGCTGTTTGTGTCGCTGTGGATCCACACAGCGACATTGTCAGCTGTTTGTTTGATCTTGTGTGTTTTGCCTCCTCGGTGACCTTTCAGCTGAAAAATGCTGCATTGAAATGTTCTGAATGATGAAAAATCAAAGAGCTTGAAGTCAGACTGGACCGGGACTTTGTGTGTCTAAGGGGGGCAGCTGGGCCTGCAGACCCCCAGCTGTCTGTGGAGCATCATAAAAATAAAGCCTGTCCTATTTAAAGCTCCAGGACAGGAGTCCTCTTGTCCTTGACAATGTGTCCCCAAAGCTGATTGTAATGGGTTTTTTTTATCTGGTTTGGGAGGAACAAAGAGGGATCCTGACTCAGTTTGGCGACTTCAGAGACCAAATATTGTCCATCCTGGATGCAGAAACATTCAGTCCTGCCCTGTCGGGTCTTTTCTCCCTCGAAAAATAAAAATATCGTGTCAAAACCAGAAATTATTCTTGCCTGGTGAGACGTGTTCACATTAAAGTCAGATCTGCCGTCTTCAGAGCTACAGATTCGTGTTAGATGTGCAGATCATTTCCATTTCAGCTAAATCTGGGTGGAACGCTGATGTCAGAGAGATTTCTGGGCCGTTGCACATTTCAATAGTCTAAAATTGAGGAAATGAATTCATAGATTTGCAGAAATTCACCAGGAACAAAATAAGCAAAAAAAAGATTCAACTCGAGCAAAAAAAAACCCCGCATCTTCTTCACTTAAATGACACAACTCAGATAAATTGAGGATGAAAATGTTCCAGTATTTTTTCTTAATTTAAAATTAACAGCAACAAGTGTGAGTAAAGTTTGAGGAAATTGGCGGTTTTGTTTGCTCTTGATCGTCATGTTTGTTTGCGTTGTAAGGACACATAAAGGTGCCATAAAGTTCATCGGGAGAGCCCTGATTAGAAGCGGTGTGGCGACATGTTTGGGAGGTTTTCTTCCTGTTCTGTGAATCATGTGCATCATAAAGAAAAACACAAACTTTGTTGCAAACATTGTTCCCAAAACGCAGCCGAGGAGACGCCTTCATTGCTCACAGGTGTGAATCTTGCTCATCTGTGGATCTGACGTGTGCTCATGCGGAGCTCCTCGGGCGTTTCCAGCGTCTCACACTTGTCACATGTCGTCTCTGCGGTCCTGAACTACACGATCGGTTATCTTTTCCCCTGAACTTCCTCTTTCGCTGGACGTTCATGCAGTCGCTGTGTGGCTCCCGAGGAGCAGTCCAGCTGATGGGAGGAAGTCGCCCTCCGACTCTGACAGCTCATCTTCTTTCTTTTTTTTTCTGACGCCGCAACGGCCAGATGTTTCCCCTCCTCAACCCGCTGACTCCATCATTAACCAGCATGCAGGGACTGTGTGGACGGGTCGCAGTTTGCCGCACTCAGCACTCTTTTTCTTCTTCTTCTGTTTGTTTCAGGTCTTCAAAATCGACGTGCTGATGAACGGCCGGCAGCACATGGTCGAGAAGCGCTACAGCGAATTCCACGCGCTGCATAAGATGGTGAGCGCGTGAGCAGTCGGGGGGGGGGGGGGTCCTGACTTGACTTGTTTCCCCCCTCATTGTGTCCCTCTGGGGTCTCGGTCAGACTCTCGCGGTTTCACTCTCGTCAGACAGTTTATTTGTTCAAACGTGCTTTTGCAGCCACTCGATGCGTGTTCTATTCTTGCAGCTGAAGAAGAGCATAAAGCCGCCTGAAATCCCCTCCAAGCATGTCAGGAACTGGGTTCCCAAAGTGCTGGAGCAGAGGAGGCTCGGCCTGGAGCTCTACCTGCAGGTACCACAGCCCCCCCCCACCCCAGAAAATTCACATTTTTCTCAACTTCTTGTCTCTGTCATTCATCGAAGCACAATGTAAACATTGAAAGGTCGAGAGGTGAAAAAGGATCCTCGGCTGTCCAGTCAAAGGTCACTGCAGCTCTGCTTCGTGCGCTGAAGTCTGCTTTTGTTTTGTCAGACTATAATTATGGAAAACGAAGTTCTTCCAAAGATATTCCTGGATTTCCTCAACATCCGCCATTTTCCCTCCGTGCCAAAAACAGAAAGCTGCGGGTGAGTTGAAAGCGCGGCCTCCGAGAAATAAAAGTGCCAGCTGTGGCTGGGTTTTTTTTCTCTTTGCTGGTGGGACAGCGTGTTCCCAGGACGGAGGACGACGATGTGGCATAACGCTCCTTGTTTTTTTTCCTCCTCTTTTTAGGTCGTTCGACACAGAATCGGAGGAATCGAGGTGAGTGGCCCTGCTTGAAGTCACGTCCTCGCTTCGTACTCTGACCTGCTTCTGTCCCTGCTGCTGTTTGTGCTGCGCGTGAACTTCATCCTGTCCCAAAGTGACGTCGCCGCCATTTATTTGCCGCCTTTAATCTCCTTCGCAGTAAACTCACGCATCAGCCGGTCATGCTGTTCCTTAGGGACCCCTACCTTCTCTCACCTGCACACGGTGGGTCCAGATCCACCTCAAAGGGGCAATGGTTCCTGAAACAGAGATAAATATCTATTCATTTGCTGTTTTTTCTTTTGAACTAATGATTTCCTTTCTTTTTTCAGATGCGTTTTCCAACGTGGTGATCGAAGGCGTGATCCACGGCGTTCTCTATCCAGATTATCAGCCGAGGTAGAAGCCGTGGGGTGGGGCGAGTTCGAGGTCACTTCGGCGCAAAGCGGACGCGTTATGCCGCACAGCACTGTGGGTGTAGATCAAGGGGGGGGGGGGGGTGACGTCAAATACAAAGAGCCTCATTCACGTCGACTCCACAAAGGAGGCCTCAGTCGTCCACACAGAAGGGACGACGATTGAAGTGCGAATCATCACACGTTCAGCAAACAAACACTAAACCATCCATCACCTTTGCAAGCATTAACTGAGGCAGCTCATGTGTTTTATCAGATGGTAGGAGAGCTATTTAGAAAACAGGCTGACCTATTTTTTTAAAGATAATTCTAGTAAAAATAATGACTCGACTCAACTTTCTTTCTTAGGACAATAATGAGTGTGATTAAATGGTCCAAATCGACTTTAAACGGGACAGAAAGGCTCATGAGAGTAACAAATGAAAGAATGTGAAGGACTGAGGTCCAGACAGGAAATACCTGCAGGCCCAGAGGTCAGTGTGTCGCAGGTGGCCAGTGGCTTTTGTTTTTTTGGGGCCTGTCAGGGCGACACGACAGAGCTGCTGCTGTGAATCACAGCCTGCCAACGCAGAGGCACCACTCCCTCCCTCTGCGGCTTCCCCCCCCATCGTCTGAAGTTGGTTTTGAGCCGCCAAGCGGGAGCCAGCCGGCTGCTCTGTGGTGACCGCCACGTGCCGCACGTCGCCCGGGTGGAGACGCAGTCGCTTGAAGGTTGCTTCCGTGGCGCCGTGGCGGCAGGTGACGGACTCGCGGTTTCGCCAGACGGACAAATATGTGGCGCGACCTGTACCGTTTGGGAGAGACGCCGCGCCTGAGAGGTCGCCGCGGAAACACAGCGACTGTCGTGAATACTACAAATTCCAGGCTGCTTCTTCATTCTTGCGGATGTCTTTCGGCAGATCTCACGTTTCCTGAGAGCAGCGGTTTCTAACCTGAGGTCCAGGACCCCTTGAGCAGATTTTGGTGCCTCTGAGGCTTTGTCTGCCCTGAAAAGATGCATCGAAGGGGGTTTGGTTTCACTGTAATCTAGTAAATAACAGACGGGGTCTGTGGAAGCAGTAACAAACAGGCCAGAAATCGCTGCCTCAATGATTCGTGCTCCTGCTAAACTTGAACTACTTCTATCATTCTACAGTATAAACGTCACTTTTAGGTGAGAATAAAACCTCAACATAAGAAGTCCAAACTTTGTTCCAGTCAGCATTGAACATTATCAACTCTCAGAAACCGGCTCCTGACTAAACTGCCCCGGATGACCTGAAAGCTGACGTCAGAATCTGCGCCCTCTGTAGGTACATGTAGAATTTACAGTTCCTGTTTGTTGAGCTTCACTAAAACGCCGTCTCGAACACTTTGCTTCTTAGGGTGACCGTCTTACCTCTAAAAGGGAACAGAAAAGTGTTTTTGATGGAGACAGTCAGAGTTTAAACACTGTGCAATATGGAATCACACAGCTTGTCCTCGTGCTCTTGTGATTTGTGGGTTGTTTTGTTTGTGGATCTCAAACATCTCAAGTTGTGAAGCGGTCCGAGTGGCTTGTTTTTGTCGCCAGTCGTCGTTGGCCTGCTGTGAGTTGCTTCTGAGGCTCTCTGGCACCACTGGAGCAGTGACGACGACATTTGTACTGAATGAGGTGAAAACACAGAACCTCAAACAAAAGAAACCATGAATTTGTGTTTTAACAAAGAGATTCGTTTTCTAGAAATCCATCTGGCAGTTTGTTTTGTTTTTTGTATTTATATTGTGTAACTAATATCGTGTGTGTGAAGTGTCGTTTCTGTGCCATAACGTCGACCTACGGTGTAGCTAGAAGTTCCACTGTAGCACTTTGACTTGAGTTTTAGTGGAAAATACTGACAATAAAATGACTTCTACAAATCTCATTCGAGGCTTTTTCAGTCATTTGAATCTGCAGGTGAAGGGTTGTTTAAAATCTATGACGAAACGTTACACCAAATGTTCTTTATTAGAAAAAACTCTTTAAAAAAGTCTGATACAGGAACCACGACTTTCTGTTCTCACATTGTAGGATCAAAGAAAAGCAGGAAACAGCAGAGCTCAATTCATCCTGCAAACCTGTTTGGTTCTCTCTGATTTCTCATAATCAAAAGTGAGCTTGAGTAAAATTCGGAGGTCTTATTTACTAAGAAAGCGAATTTTGCTCATGTCAGTAAGTCCCCTGAAATCTGTCCCTTCAAAATCACCTCCAAGCTTTCTCTTCTTCCGACTTTCACCTGAAACAAAGCAGCTTGAATCACTTGGTTTCTGCAATGATCTTCCAGCAGGTGGCGTGAAGCGTCGTACCAACTTGTTTCTTAGTCACTGTCCATGAAATGTCACTTGAGTGTAAAATGTAAAATGTCGTGTACAGTGTTTGGTTTCTGTCAGTGAAATGTGTCCCCTGCATCGAAATCAGACTCCTCAACCAAAGCTAAAATAAAACATTAGCTTCAAATGTGGAAATTATCTGGAATGCTAAAAAATTTCAAAAAAACTTCATCATCATGGCTTTCCCGGCAGCGATGACGTAACAGTCACACATCTGGATGAGTGTTGCAGAACGAGCTCGTGGTTCGTCGGAGGATCTTCGGCTTCGACGGTTTCAGAGCTCTCCGTGACCCACTTCGTCTTTCAGCCGTTCGTCTTGGCTGCTTTCAGCCTGAGGTCCCTTCATGTTGGCGTATTCCACCTCCCTCGTCAGCTGCTCCAGCGGAGGAAGACCCACGGCCAGGTTTCGCAGGGCGATCGCCGTCATCAGGAATCTACAGGTAAAGAAATAGAAACAAATTCTTGACACGTTCACGTTTTTTGACTGTGGTCTGCCAGGATACCACCGAACCCTTCGGCACTCACCCCCGTCGTATCGTGTAATACTTTTTCACAGCAAAGCGCTCGAACCGCTCCAGCACGCCGGCCTCCCTTCGCTTCTTCACCTCCTTCATCCTGCGCTGCCTCTTCAGGAACAGCCGCACGATGGGGTCCGTGGCGTTGACCTCGGCGCCCTCGTCGTCTGTTGCCATGAGCGGCTGCAGCTCCGGAGGAAGAGGCTCCGTTTCTGTGAGGTGACACCAACCAATTCTTGTAAAAAAACGCATGTCCAGGAAATATTCGGGACGTCACTCCTTGCTGACGCGTTTCTACCTGTTCCGTTGCGAACTCGCTCCTGGAGCTCGAACAGCTTGGTGAAGTTCTGCTGCAGCGAGGCCTCCGTGGTGTTCACATACACGTACATGTAGCAGGACGGCTCATCGGACACCGTGTGCACCTTATGGTACGCTCCAGCAGGCACCTGCACACATTCACAGCATGGTCAGAACACCAGGCGCTGAGCGCGTCCGGGTTTAAAGGCAGGACGGAACAGCGAGAGCGACCACGGTGTGACTGTACCTTGATCTGTTCACCAGGCTGCAGCGTGTAGTTCTTCTTCTCCTCCACGATCTCAACGTTCACCTTTCCCTGCAGGAGGTGGACGCTGGTGTTGCCCAGATCCTCGCTGACATAGTTTTCCAAGTGGAGACCTGAAAGGAAACAGGATCTCAGTGGCAACATCGATGAAAAGGACCAAGAGTGAGAGAGCTCCTCTTAGAAAGCTTGTTAAAGCTGCTTTAGTGGTTTCAACCTGGTTAAATTATCGAGTTTGGCTTTGGAAGTTCCTACTGAGCAATCAGTCAGTGACCTGGAAAATCGGCGATGAAGACAATCTCAGTCTGATTGTCCAGGCTGCCTTCAATCTCCTGGAACTTGGCTCTCCACGGCGAGAGGTCCACCAGCAGGGGCATCAGCCACGGGGTCGCTCGGAACGGCGACCAATCAGCCCTGACGATGTCCACCCGCGGGTCGAAGATCCTGAAGAAGGAGACAAAGCCCAAAGGTGAATCAAATCTCACTCTCTCGCAGCGAAGCGACATCGAAGCACCGCAGCACGGAAAGCTCGCACACCTTTGCTGGAAGCGCTCGTTGATGGACACCCAGATGTCGAAGTAGATCTCAGGATCGGAGATGTTGTAGCGGGGCAGGAAGTGATGGAGGCACGTGGCGTACTGCTTCAGCATGTCTCCGTGGTCCTTCCAGCGGCGGCTCTGGGTGAAAACCTGCCGCGCGCAAACAGGACATCGGTGAAACGTCAAAGATTTGGCTCCCCGGCTTTCTTCCATTTGCCCACGTCACTTACCCCTGGGTTCAAAAATCCAATCTCATCGGTCTCTCTGTCTTTGTAAGTGATCTTCACATGCTGATGGCTGCGAGAGTGGACCATCATGTCCCAGGAGTACCCATACAAGCCGTTCGTCCAGTTGTTATAACCCTGAAAAGAAAGGAAAAATCCAAATAACAGTTAGGTTTTCCACCTTGAGCAGAAGAAAACCAACAAGTGTTCAGCTTATCAGAGACTGCTCGACGGAGGAGCAACGTTTTGAAGCCTTTGACCCTTCTGCTGACCTCCCCTGTCTGAGCTGCTGTTTGCTGTCGACCAAAAGACTGTTGACTCTCGTTGAGCAACGTTCAGTCTCATAACTCCGGTGAAAAAGGCTTTTCAAAACACGGACAGCGTCACAGCAGAGCAGCAGTCAGAGAACATCTGAAACTACATTTACTTTTTCACACTGACTGCCTCATGAGAGCGCTCTACCTTTGTGATGAAGTGAGAGTAAGGCATGAAGAACTGCTCGGTGATGTATAGAAGAGTAAAAATGGCTCCCAGCTTGTGTTTCAGCCGCAGTTTGGAAGCTTTTGGAGCAGTCGGGGCCGTCTGCCGGTCAGTGCTGCTGCTCTGAACCTCCTGGTACACACAGGAGGCGCTGGGCTGAGACTCCGGCGTCGTGAGAGGCAGGACGGCCTGGAGGAGCGACGGGAAGTGAGCGAAGAATCTCCTCGGCCAGTCGGGGTAGCAAAACAGGGGGCTGGTGGCCAGCATGGTGTAGGAGAACATCCCTGGGAGGGAAAACGTTTGTCAAGAAGGACGCTGAAAGACAGGAAGATGCTCCAGAGGAAGGCGGGAAGGAGACTAACCAATGCTGAACAGCTGCGAGTTCATGCAGTGAAAATAGCTGACGAAGAAAAAGGCATAAGGCCGCGTGGCGTCGAAAAACAGCAGATACCCGGCGGACAGGTCCAGCATGAGACCGCCGCCGTGCACCACCAGCAGGCTCACCAGCTCCACAGGAAGAATCATCCTGAAAACATACAGCACAACATAATCAGAGGCTGAACGGAGACTCAAAAGACAGCGATAAAAAGCTGACATTTGATACTCACTTGAAAGGATCGAAGAGCCAGTGATGTGCCAGGTAGGACATGGAGTAGCCCTCAACCCAATCAGCATCCAGCTTTTTGATTCCAGCGATGAAGTACACAATAAATATCTTGGAGGAGGTACAAACACATATTAGAGAATAAGTCCCGAATAAGTTGCAATGTTTAGGATATCTCAGGATAAAAAAAACAGGGAAGTTACAACCTGTGTCCTCAGCAGAGTGTAGTTCCACAGAGGCACGTGAGCATTTCGTATCGAAGGCCGGCGCAATCCATCAATGGACCTACGAGCGGGCACACGAGCATGAGAGGCAGGAGTGAGGGGGCAAACACACACATGCAGGTAGAGGTGTGAAACATCGCATCACCAGTATCTGTTGCCGTCCATGAGCGTGAGCTGGAACCCGATGAGGCCGTAAAGATACGAGTGATTGTTCCAGGTGGTTTTGTCCAGGAAGAAGATGTACCAGTAGGTGGAGATGAACATGAGGCAGGAGAAGCGGTAGAAGCAGCCGAGCATGATGCCCAACGAGCCTTCAGTGACGGTCGGAAAAAACACAAAACAATCAGCAAACCTTCTGTGAGTTGTGCAAAAAAAAAAAATAGAAGTGGAAAGTTGCCCGGCAGACCCAAGTGCTCTTATGTTCACCACAGTCACGCACCCCCGCAGAGCGACAGCCCCCCTATAAAAACAAACTACATCCGCTCAGACGGAAGGAGGGCTCTCTTCCCTCGCAGTGCCTCTGCAAACAGGTGTGAACCTCCCAACCCTGTAATCTGTCCCCCTGAAACAAAAAAGGGGGGCGACCCACCGAGGAACAGCACCACGTACACCAGGTACATCCAGTCCAGCGGCAGCGGCTGCAGGAAGTTGAAGAGCGGGAAGCGACACACGGGGGCCCCGTCCAGGTACTTGTAGTCCAGGTGACTGAGCCCCCGCTCCTGTGTGACGTCGATCGCCATCAGGAGTCCTGCAGGAAGGACACAAAACATTAGGAGGGGTGCTGTTGATCTGCAGCGACGGGGGAAGCTCAGAGGGAACCACAAGTCATTCATTCACCAAACAGGCAGCGGAAGATGCCCAGACACGCGGGGTCAGTGGGGCGGTTCAGGAGGGTCACCAGGCTGTGCCAGGAGGTCAGGTCCTCCTTCTTGAACCCAAAAAGTTGCTCCATCCTGCTTTTGCTTTGTGGTTGATCTGTTTTGGGAGCTGCAGTCTTCTTCTTTGAGGCTTCTTCTTCTCCATCACTGCTCACGAGAGCGCCTAAAGGTCCCAGAAGGAGTCAAAGCAGTTAGCGAGACCTCACGAGGAAACCCCGATGTCAAACTTGCAAAATAAAACCCGAGGCTGAACTGTCATTCACAGAGGAAACACGCCTCTGACTCGAATACCGGTCAGACAGGTGATTAGGTTACATAAACAACAACAAAACCCAACGTCGTTACAACCTCACCTGCGATCGCGTCGCTCGCCTCCATGTTACCGCACGTCTGAACCGTTTTTCAGGATGGGGCGGAGGGGGTTGGGGGGTCTCTATGCGCGCACTGCCCCCGGCGGAGGACTCCTGCGTGGCGGAGTGCGTGAGACGGACTGAGTTTACGTGTCACAGTCCCACAGACACACAGGACAGTCCGGCGGAGAGGAGCGGGAGGAGGCGGGGGAGGAGGAGAGGGAGGACTGGGAGGGACTGGAATGTTGTGAAAGAGGTGCGAGTCACTCATTGGCTGCTCCCTGAAAAGACCCGCCCCTCACAGAGATTCTTTTGACGCCACTTCCTGTTCAAATACTCACCCGTGATGAGGACAAACTAACGTCAAAAATGTTTAAAAATCTTATTTTGAAGAGAAAAATTGAATCTATATTTCATTTAATTGTTTTGTTTGTTTTATCGTTTGTTTTTTTTATTGACAAAACCAGACAATAACTCAAAATGCTACATGAAAACCATTTTTTCTTCCCTCTCTGGAAAAAAATAAGCCTCTGATGATAATACAATGCTTTTTACTAGTTTATGTAATGTAGGGCGCTTAGAAAGTGTTCCTAATAATGTTTTAGATGTGAGCTCAGCGGTCCCACACACGCCTTTCTCCCCCTCTTATCTGTAACTCTACTATCATCGTATTGGGGAGGTCTCTTCGTATCAGCACACAGCAGCAAGGGCAAAAGTACAAGCCTTTAAAGGTCTTCTGTTGACTGAAGAGAGGAGCAAACTGTGACACACTGCTAAAACAAACTGAGTGCAACAAGCAGGGGAAATCAGTGGCGTTACCACACAGCCCACATTTTAGGTCTTAAGACATGAAATCTGTGCAGGATGATAACCTATGGAGATATTTATTGATGGTAGTGATGAATCTCGCATATGGCACCAAAAAGGATGAAGCCAAATGCCATCATGTAGCAATCCACTTTAGATGACTCAAGAAGCTTTAAATAGGATCTTTCGTTTTATTCTCAGTCATCATTTGTCTATACAAAGAGAAAGAAACCTCAAGCTCTTCATTGTAAATTGTCCTAAATATGGATTAAAGTTTAAGTTAGAAATCAAAAGAAAGACTGAACTGTTCCAGTTCAACACACAGTGTGTGTTTCTGCATTGCTGTGCAAATATCTACGTGCATACGTGTTGAAGTGAACGCTTTAAAGGCTGGACCTCTTGGCAACTACAATCTAACGGCAAGCTGCTAAAACTCTGAGGGCAAGTCACAGCAGTAACTCCTCCTGTGAATTAACTCTTACTTAAATTAATATTTTTCCTCAGTTTATCCCTTCACATTTTTGAAATGTAAATAAGACAAATGGAAAAAGCTTGTTGGAAAACTTCAAAAATAGTCGGAAAATAAAAAACAATCTAATCATGAAACTCCAGCATCAGGCTTTCGAAACAGATTGATGTTGTTCCTCCGTGTCACTGTAGGGGCGCTATTGAGCTCAGCGGGTGCCGGTGGTAACCAGCGAAAGAAGAAGAATAACAAAAGCCAGCCGCAGATATTCAAGGCAGTTACACATCACCATCACCGACTGGCTCCCCTCAGGTTGTAATCCAGAAAAAATGTAACTGGGGACGGGGTGAGTTCTGCAGTGCGGAGGGTCTGGTGGAGAAGCGGCCGGTGAGACGCGACGAGGAGGTTGTTTCGCCTGCGTGGTTCTACGGCTGAATTTTGGCTGCTAAGCTAGCTCGGAGGTTAGCTCTCCTCCAACTGGCTCGCCAACGCCTGGCAGGGACACAAACAGTCTGACCCGAGATAATCAGCCGCTGTCTGCCGTCCACATTAAGCTCACACCTCGGCCGGTCTGACGGCTAATCACCGGGTGAGTTTTGCCAAGTCGCCGCCTGTGATAAACACGGGGAGGGTGTGTATGTGATGAGGGAGGTGTTGGTGTTGAGTTTTGTTGAGGATGAGAGATTGTGTCCTCTGGGTTTGTTTAGTTGAAGCTTCGGGATATTTGAGGAGGTTAAAGTCCCTCAGACGTCCACCCTTCATATTATAACAGCTTCTTTATATTTAACGAGGTGTGTGATTTACTTTTCGAACTTGCTGGGTGAATTCTTTTATGGTGAAATCTGCTTTGTTTATGGCTGCATGCTTGTTTTAAAGTGGTGTTCTGTATATTAGGAGTGGCTCAAAATACAATTTATTAGGTTTTTAACTAAAATCGCACTGTCTTATTCATTGCTACACAAAGTCCCAAACAACAGCAGCGTTATTGATTTGCTGCTCTGTTGCTTTGTTTGGACACAGACAAGCTGACCGCTTATCAACGATTGTCGGATGAAGGAGAAACAGATGTTTAGTTCTTGCACTTAAGCAAGTGTGTGTGTGTGTTGTGTAGCACTAACATCGTTTGCATTTTACCTACTTTGCATATATTCCCAATATAGTGAAAACAATTAAGTTTGTTTTTGTTTTAAGATTCAAGCCGGTTTTATGATTATCTCTCCTCTGCTGATTGTTTTGTGTGTGTGTTGTTTTTGTTGTTGTAAGGATTGAGATGGGAGGTCTGGGCAGCAGGTTTCAGTCCCCCTCTCAGGGACCAGAGGAGGCCGTCGAGGGCTCGAGCAGCGGCCGCAAACACAGCTGCGAGTGCAAGAAGAGAAAACGAAACGCTCAGTGCGACTGCGACAGCGAACCAGAGGAAGACGACGCCATACTGGACACACCCCGCAGGCCAGTCCAGTCAAAGCAGCAGCAAACACTTCACTTGTGGATATTTGTCAGCCATCAGTGTTTACAGATGTGTTTTTTTTATTGTTTCTTTAAGCAGGAAGAAACTGAAAACCACTTCGAAATACATCTATCAGACTTTGTTCCTGAATGGAGAAAACAGCGACATCCGAATCTGCGCTCTGGGACAAGAGTGGAACCTCCACAAAGTTTACCTGTGTCAGGTACAACCAAACATCCACACTTTCTTTTCCAGTCATTTAATGAACATAATTTCCATCCTCTTTGTAACTCTATGACCTTTTCTTGCTTCAGTCGGGGTATTTCTCCAGTATGTTCAGTGGCTCTTGGAAAGAATCACACATGATGGAGATCAACCTGGAGATCCCCGATCAGAACATCGACACCGAAGGTGAAACTCACAGACAACACATTCAGCACACTGACATCAAACCGCCAACTGTCTCACTGTTTGCCTTCACTGTTTTGTAGCTCTCCAAGTGGTGTTTGGCTCTCTCTACCGAGACGATGTGCTCATCAAGCCCAGCCGAGTCGTCAGTATTCTGGCTGCCGCGTGCATGCTGCAGCTGGTTAGTACGCCAACAGAGTCACGGTCAGCCTCAATGGGAAATGGTGCAGGTGATGCAAACGCTAATCGAGTCTGGTGGTCTGCGAATGATGACAGGACGGCCTGATCCAGCAGTGCGGCGAAACCATGAAGGAGAACATCAGCGCAAAGACCGTGTGCGGCTACTACGCCTGTGCGAGCATCTACGGCCTCGATTCAGTCATGAAAAGGTCCGATTTCAGACATATTGACATTGCTGTTTGCAGGATTTAGTTTAATCTGTGGTGATGTTGTTGATGTATCTCAGGGTAGTCATCTTTTCATCTGCAGGTGCCTTGATTGGCTTCTTAACAACCTGATGACTCATCAAAACGTTGAGCTGATGAAGGAACTTGGGTACGTGTGTCTCCTCAGCATGTTTATGGTGGTGCATCTGTTGCTGTTACATTTCTATTCTTTATCCTTGCTCAGTTACACCACACATAAGATCAGTGAGTGTTGTGGTGATCACGTGGGGGAGCTGGTCTTCATGATGATGCTAACTGTTGGTTTTCTGCTCTGCGTTCACAGCACTGAGGTGATGGAGCTGCTCATCCAGTCATCGGACCTGTTTGTCATGCAGGTGGAGATGGATGTTTACACGGCCCTGAAAAAGGTCAACAAAACATCTGTTTTTAGGTTTTGATACGTCCGCAATTTGGTTGTCCCTTTTTTGTACAAATTGTTGTGGTTTGTCTGGGTGCAGTGGATGTTCCTGCAGCTCAACCCGCTGTGGGACGGACCCATCAAGCAGCTGCTGGCAGACGCTGATGCTTGGCTCTGCAAACGCAGGACAGGTAACGGTGGGCTAAGGTCCTGTAAGACATTTTCCTGTGTTCATACAAGTGGTCTCACCCTCTTTTTTTCCCCCACTGTGACTCCCACAGACCTGTGCGAGAGGGAGCCCTTCCTGAACACGGAGGAAGGTGCAGCTTTTCGCTCGGTCTTCAAGCTCGTGCGACTTCAGTACATCATCAACGATCTTGCGTCGGCACGGATCCTGGAGAGAGACAATATTTTGCCTCCAGGTGATTTGTGTTTTCTCTCCATCAAGAATCAGACCTCTAATCTGCTGCTCCCTCTTCTCTTTCATTTTGTTTTTCTTCTATTACAAAAGGCAGATTATGGGATTCTGGGCCGGCGTGCAGCAACATGTTTGTGCATGTCGACATGTAAAGGCTCATATTTATTCTGACAAAGACTTGTGAAGAGAGAAAAGAAACGGAAATTATTGAGTCTTGTCCAAGTCTTAGTTTTGAATCATTTCACGCCACTTCTCTGCAATATACTGACTCCATGTCCGAGCCCTCATAAGTGGTGTTTTCGTATGATGTTCGGACCATAATTATAACGTCTCTGTTGTCTTCTTGTGCCCTAAATGCTCCTCTTGTCTTGTCTCGTGTTTCAGACTGGCTGACGCAGGTCTACAAAAACCAGTGGTTTGCGATGCTGCGGACAGAGTTTGACAATGATAATGGGTGAGTCGATGAGACAAAAACAGTACAAAGGAGCCTCAGAACTTTCATCATGTTGGACGGGCTGCTGTTACAAAGTGTTGCAGCATTTATAAATCTGTACTTGTTGAGTTTTTAAAGCAGGTTGTTTTCATGCAACTCTTTTTTTTCTTAGTCCTCAAGAACCAAACAAAGACGAGTTTGAAGTGAGCAGTATGAGGTGTGGGAGGAAACTCAATAAAGATGGAGATGTGAGTTGGTAAAAAAGGTTTAAATCTGTCAAAGTTTGAGAAAACAGACTAAAATAACGACATCAATGTTCTTTGTTATTTTTTTCCATCAAGTATTGTTGGCGGTGGACAGGCTTCAACTTTGGCTTTGACCTGTTGGTGACCTACACCAACCGCTTCATCGTCTTCAAGAGAAATACCCTGAGTCAGCCATGTGGGGGCGCTGTGAGTCTGCAGCCCCGGAGGCATCTGGCTTACAGGTCAGTCCTGCCAGAGTTTTGCCCTGCTGTTTTTTCAGTTTCAAAGTAAAGTATTAATATTCGATGATTCAATTTCCTTACGATTTGTTGTTTTTGTCAAGGTTACGTCTCGCCTCCTTTGATACCCGAGGAAAAATCATCTGCAGTCGCTCGACAGGTTACCAGCTCCTCACTTTAGAGAAAGACCAGGTGAGCGCTGCCAACGCACAGACATCGACCTTCACAGGACGCGGATCTAACCGGGCCGCTTTCCTTCCCTTTCCCCTCTCAGGAGTATGTGGTGATGAACCTGGACAGCCGGTTGCTATCATTCCCTCTGTACGTGTGCTGTAACTTCCAGTACACGTCGCCTCACGTCGACCAGCGGGCGGATTCATCGGAGCAAGAAAGCAGCGCTCGCACCGTGTCTTGATGCCTGAAGGAGCCGCTGTCATTCCTCTGGTAACGCGGAGACGCTGACACAAGCTTATTTGTACAATCCACCGCCTTATTTAACAGCATTTTGACATTTGGACACTTCGTCTGCATGCTCTGTGACTCAGTCAGGTGTTTGGAGAAGATGTCTTCGTCTCTATTCAGCATTTTGGTAGAATCCTTGTGTGTACATCGGTTGAACGGTGCGACCTCCTCTTATCGGGCACCGAGATGCCGGAGAGTTGGATAAAAACCCACCTCGTGTCTGCTTGTCTGACGGTCGACTGTGGCTTTAAAATATGCTGATCTGTTGGGGGGGGGTTATTATACCACACACTTGTGTTTGTGATGCCACCGGTGGCACGGGGCGGCGGGGCATTATCATCTGTTCTGCAGCACAGAGCTGCTTACAGGCTGCCACCACACTGACAGAAACTCCACACTTGACAATGGAAACGGTGCATTCAGGGCCTCCTGGATTTATGGAGATGAATGTAAGGTCAGCATCTGCCTTCTCACGAGGCTTCAAGCCACTTTGCACGTCCTCGCTGCTTCACGAAATAGTTGCAGGCCTGCTCAGGTGAACGTAGTGCAGTCTAAAGATGCAAGTCACCACTGAAAGGGCAGAACAGTCTCATAGCCAACATATCCAGTATAAATACAGAAAGAACAGCTCCTTTCAACCTTTCATCAGGTTAAACCACAAAAATTGAGTTAAAGGTGGCTGTCGAAGACGGAAAACCAAACATCTGAGTGTCCCAGAGGTCAGCAGGTCGCGGTTATGACAGCGATGTGTCCTGATGCTCCAGACTGCAGGACTCCGGTTTTCACCGCTCATGATGGTCCACACAATGAAACCAACTTTTTTCTGCTTCAAACCCTTGATCTGGTCTGAGACTGTTTCCCTTCCTTGCAGTGTTTCACCTGCTATTATCCAACATTTTACTGGCTGCTCCTATTTCAGCATCAGTTCCCTTGTTAATGTTCAAATGTTCATACAAATAATTTGCTCAAAATTTCATTTGTCAAGTTCAGAGATGGACTCTCACCTCAGTCTGTTCAGGAGTAAAGGAGTCTTGGTTACAAAGGAGACAAACTTGATTTGTTGCAGCAAATTTAGCGATTGTCAAGGTGTTTTTGTCTTGTCATTATTTATTTTTTACTTCATTTGTATTTGTATGAGTGCATTTTTTGTTTTTGTCTTGCAAAGAGAAATTATCTACTGCCAAAAAACTGCCCTTCCTTCTGGGCTGTGGTGCTCTCACATGATAGTGAAGGTCTCTTATTTTAGCAGCATAGATTTGTGTTCATGGCTCTGTAGCGATTACGCTCAATGAATTTAGACAATATCACTTTGGAATGTTAAATGATCTTTTATAGGTGGCTCCTTCACACACTCTTCGCTTGCGATCGCATAAGATTCTCCAAATAACAGTTTGTCACTGAATGTTTCGCCTCCTCTGCTGAGAGCAGCTCCTGTTTGTCGGGGCGGAAGAAGCTTTACGGAGGAGGTTTGAAGGAGTCAAACTCTGCAGACCACCAAAGAGCTTCTACTGAGCTAATATGGCACATTTGGAAAAAGGAAAACGCTAGAGCCTCAAGATCAGATCCTGTAATTCTACATTTATGTCAATTATCTAGATTTTAAAAATACCATCAGTTATTATAGGTGGGTGTGTGTGTGATCTCCCCGTTGTCCTCAGTTGTGTTCATAAAAAGTTCATTATCTCAGATTAACCTTTCATCTGTTGTAAAGTCCTTCATGTCTCCACTCCCTGGTCCCTTTGACTCTCTGTATCTGGGTCATCACGACACACGTGAATAAATTTCCTGTGTGAAACACGCTGTACACCTGCCCCCACCAGCTGAAAGACAAAGACAATTCCCACGTGATGATTCAGAACATCTGGACCAGTGACTTTTCCTTCAGGTGCGCAGTGACATCACTGCTCCTCGTTTTCTACCAACACAGGGGCTGCCTTTGGAAAATGTTGCCTTTCTTGTATCATTATTTGTATATTACTGAGAATATTCCTGTTATCTATAAAATACATGTTAATGAAAGCAAACGTCCTGCTGTGTCAGTGTTTCAATGGTCAAAGCAGCAACTGGAATTTGTTCGAGGGTGCAGCATCACTGTGGAAGATCTGAGTCATTAGAGCTTCAATTAAAGATTCTATTCAATATACCTTCACACCATGAATGTGTGTTTAAGGGTTATTTGTTGCTAATACAAGGCAACATTTTTTAGATGAAAACAAAACTGCTCTCTGTCCTCTTGTGTTAATCTACTTCCTGTAATTCACCTGACTGGCTACCAACATGTCAATCAAATCTTTGAAAAGGTTGGAGTTTTTTTCCCTCTTAATTCTGGAACTACTACACATCGAACTGTCAACTAGATGGCAGTACAGAGCAACAGCACGATCAACAATATTCAGATATCTTTGGACCTGTAAAGAGTACAAGTTACTTTCCCCCACAGTATTTAATAGTTCTGGAAACATGCTAAGACAAATACAGACTTTGCAGGTCATTGAACGGTGGTCTGCCGTCTCCGAGCATCCCTTTCAGATTCACACTCAATGTAATTTACCATTGTTAAAAAAAAACACACCAGCAGGTCTCTTCACAGCATGTTTTCACTAACGCTTGACTCACACTAAACACTTGACAATGTTTGCTTGACTTCTTTCTTGGTCTGACAGGTAAACGCGTTCAGCTCCACTCACGAGTGGGGACGTTTCCGTCCCCAACAACACCGACAGAGTCTTTGACCCTCCCTCGGCCCACCTGCCGAGGTGCCGCAACCCCCTCTCTCCGATACCCCTTGCTCTGCGGCGGGCGGTGTCCGCGGCGGACTGCGACCACTCGTCTGCCCCCCTCCCCCACCCTTCACTGCTGTATAGAGTCCAGGTTCTCTTTGAGTCTCCGGGTCATGCTGGGGATCAGGTTCACGTGGTCGTCCACGCAGGTGCCCACGCAGCGCTCCATCAGCGAGCGGACGGCCGGCTCTTTGGCGCCAGAGTCAAACAGATCCTTGGCCTTGTCGTTGCAGTGCATCGTACATCTGGTCAGACGGTCCTGGAGGAACAATAGCGAGAGACAACCCCAAATTTAAGTTCGGCACCTGATTATTTTAAACCAATTATGGGGGCCATAAAAATCAGTGATGTCAAGAACTCTACAGTAGGCGATCAGTTGTTTCTTTTATATAGTCTGTTTAGTTTCGAACTCCTTGAAACTTGGCAGGAACCTGCGTCTAAGATTGAAGCAGCTTCTATTGGTTGCACAGACGCATTTGCGCAGACGCTCCACCTGCAGGTGTTGGGATGCGGTCAGTGTGGTCACGTGGCGGCGGAGGCGTCTCACCTGAAACTTCTCCAGCTCGGAGGTGACCAGGCCCTGCGCCTGGGCCAGAGGAGTGTGACACCGCTCGATGCACTGGTGCACCTGGGACATGGAGTCCGTGGAGCGGTCGCAGCAGTCCGCGCTGCACCTGAACATGCGACCCTGCAGGAGAGGAAGGGGGGGTTTGTGGGTGGGTGAGGCTGCTGATGTCAGTGCTGTGCAGACCCCCACCGAACACCACTTACGTGTGTTTCCCTACCTGCATGACGCGGATGTGGTCCCTCTCCAGACCCTGCACCATCTCCTCGATCACATTCTGCACGCGTGCCTGGTGCGCCTCAGCCAT
The DNA here is from genome assembly GCA_032164315.1 of Malacoctenus gilli. Lineage (NCBI taxonomy): Eukaryota > Metazoa > Chordata > Actinopteri > Blenniiformes > Labrisomidae > Malacoctenus > Malacoctenus gilli. The sequence continues at coordinate 8,299,883 of JASSRZ010000083.1, read as the reverse complement.
TTCTGACGCTCGCGGTCAGTTCCAACCCAAACCGGAAGCGCCCCCTGAAGACGAGTGTGTGCCGAACACGGTCGCTGTATGGCCAAGCGTTTAAATGTCACAGTTTCCTAATAACTAAGGTCACCTCCATTCAAGCATGGTCCAAGACGGCGGATGATTGCGTCACTTCCCATCTTCTTCCGCTACCCAAGAACTTCCGTTGGTGGATTTGCACTTTCATAATAAAGTGTAAATACCTTTGAATGCACAATGAATTTTTAAATACAGTATCGGTCTACTTTTGAATAAAACACGACTCAGTTGTTCTTTGAATCGATTTGTCAAGATTGTATTATTGTATAAGTATGCAAGGGAATAAAATCTGTCAAACCATTGAAATGAATTCAATTTTCTTTCATCGTTGATTCAACGAGTAAAAATCAAGTTTTTAATGCTCTCAGGTTAATAAATTTATCTTTCAATTTGTCTTATGAAAATTGCTATTTCGTCAATAACCGAGTGTTCCCGTGCGTGTAATGCTCTTATTTTGAAGGTAACTGAGAAACGTGCCCGGAAATGTGTGTGTGTGTGTGTGTCAGTCCTTAAAGACGTTGATGGTCCTGTCAGACGTACACGCGCTTTCCGTTGAACTAGTTTAGTGAGGTTTGTTTTGTTTTTCTTGTTTGTGTTTTTTTAACATTTCACTTTTGCCTTTAAACATTTCGTTCGAAGTTTTCGGAGACTTTTAAAGTCCTCGTAAAGCGCCGCTCCTCTTCACCTCCCTCTGCTCCAGGATCAGCGGCAGCAGCTCCTCTGGTGACTTTTGACACAGTAGGTCCACAGAGCACACTGACAACTTTATCACTGCCATACTCGAGGGCTGTGTTGTGTTTGGCTTCGCCGTGTTGTTCTTCGCGGAAGTGTGACTTCCAGAGAGCGACCTTTGACCCCGCTCGCTGCCGCCTTGTCTCCGCTGAAGTTTGGTCTCCGTCTGTCTCCTGCAGATGCTGCTTGGCTCGCAGCTGTAGACGCCAACCATGATTGTCCCGGCGCTATCCCTGAGGACGCTGCTGGTCCTGGGCCTCTGGCACGCCGGCAGGAGGAGTTTAGCCTCGGCTGCAGAGCTCCAGGATCCGCCCAAGAAGATCGGTAAAGTTTCTCAACTGTGCAGCCTCATAACGAGGTCAAGTAATGTGTGTGACGCTTCGGGTTGTGAGACTGTTCTGAACCAACTCAAACTGACTCTTGCATGCATGTTGCTAAGAGACAACTTTCAGAGTTACTGCAGGCCGATATCTTGCAAAACAGTCCCATGTGAGTCCTTGATGATCGTCCCTCCCTGCCTGTCTCTTCCTTCGCAGCCGTGGTCGGAGGAGGCATCGGCGGCACGGCGGCGGCGTTTTACCTCAGGCAAGAGTTTGGACCCGCCGTCAAGATCGACGTGTTCGAGCCCGGCTCTGTCGGCGGGCGGCTGGCGACGGTGGAGATCGGAGGTCATGAGTACGAGACGGGAGGCTCGGTCATCCACCCGCTGAACCTGCACATGAAGCACTTCATTGAGAGATTAGGTGACGTCAACGGAGCTTCAACTTGCCCGCTCCATAACTTGACACCAAAACTGTGAGGACCTTTTTTCGAGCATCGACAACTTGATTATATTTTCTGTTTCCTGTTTTTTTTCCCCCCAGGTATTCCTCCAAGAAAAGATCTCCCATCAAAGATGGCCATCTTTGACGGGAAGGAGCTCGTGTTCGAAGAGAGCGACTGGTTCATCATAAATTTCCTGCGCATGCTCTGGCAGTACGGCTTCAACTTTCTCCGGATGCAGATGTGGGTGGAGGGCATTTTGGACAAATTCATGAGGTGAGGAGACCGAACTGTTTTCCCCTTTGACGACAAAAAAAAAAAAAAAAAATCAAGTTCCTGTGGAAATGACTCCATCTGCGTCTCCTCCACAGAATCTACCAGTACCAGCAGTACGGTTACTCCTTCTCCAGCGTGGAGAAGCTCCTGCACGCCATGGGAGGCGACGGCTTCCTCACCCTCATGAATCAGACGCTGGAGGAGGCCATGCTGGCCGAGGGCTTCTCCCAGGTCTTCCTCAATGACATCGTCGCTCCGATCACGCGCGTCAACTATGGACAAAGCGTCCGCATCAACGGCTTTGTGGGTACGTGGTCGGAAGGGGGGGATGTTTATCTTTACATTTTGCTACTTTAATGACTGGGTATTTCTCCTTTTTGGATGTTTGTGTAAAGAGAATTTCAACAAATACTGAGAAAAATTCAATCAATGACTTGTTTTAGAACTATTTCTTGTGATAAGCCAACATGTTCGGACATGCGACTTATCGACTGTCTGCTGAGATGGACGAATATGTTTGACGCACTGGGATTATCAGCCAGCTTCCAACAGGGACTAATCTTGAAAGATAAGGGGTCTCGATGATGTAGACCTCCTCTGTGGGCTGTTGTGCAGGTGCGGTGTCGCTGGCGGGGGCCGATTCAGGCCTGTGGGCCGTAGACGGGGGCAACAAGAGGGTGTGTTTGGGACTGCTGTACCACAGCAAGAGTGAGCTCATCTCTGGCAAGGTGACCTCCATTGGGTTGAAGGTGCGACCAGCTAAAAGAGGTACGAGTCACGATGCTCCTGCTGCAGGAACAGACGTGTTTCCTGATTCATTACAAGTCTGTCTAATCTCCCGCCGTCAGGCTCCACGACCACTTTTTACGAGGTCAACTATGCGGACGAATCGGGGTTGGCGCATGGCCTCTATGACATCGTCGTGGTCGCCACGCCGCTCCACCTGGGCAAGTCGGACATCGCCTTCTCCGGCTTCTCGCCTCCCATCTCGTCCCACTACCCGGGGAGCTACCACCAGACCGTCGCCACCCTGGTGCACGGCGCGCTCAACGTGTCCTACCTGGGGACCGCCGCTCCGGCCTCGGAGTTCAGCGTGTCCGACATCTTCACCGTGGACACCAAGGGCTCCGTTATCCACAGCCTAAGCTCCATCGACCCCGTGCACATACCCGAGGGGTACCGGCGGCCCCCCGCCAGCCAGACCAAGGTCTGGAAGGTGTTCTCGCCCCAGCCACTGACCCGGGAGCAGCTGCAGAGCATGTTCCTCTCCTACGACCTGGTGTCCGAGACCCCGTGGCTGGCCTACCCGTCCTACCGTCCGCCTCAGCGCAAGTCCCCCCCTTTCATCCTGCACAACCGGCTGTACTACCTCAACGCGGTGGAGTGGGCGGCCAGCGCCATGGAGATGAGCGCCATCTCTGCCAGGAACGTGGCCTTGCTGGCCCACCACCGCTGGTACGAAGAGGGGCGGAAGATCGACCAGGAGGACCTGCACACTCGCCTGAGGGAGGAACTCTGAAGACAAGTAAGAACTCACCGATCAAGATCACTTCGGACGCGAAGGCGATCGCTGAAATGTGGGAACATTCACTCAGTTTTAAACCGTTTAATCCGCCGAGTGTTTCAGATAATCTGTAAAACAGACGTGCTCCATGTGAGGATGTTGGTGCTCGTTTTAATGATGGAACGAGACAAAATAATCACACATACACTTGGTGTTATTGGCTTCTTTCGATGTACACTCAGGGTGCAACTTGTGGGTAAACGCTTTTGGTCCTGTTCTTCCCGTTCTGTCGTGTTGGAGAAGACACTCGAAGCGAGACAGCGCCTTATTTCATGGCTTCAAATTAAGATGCCCCGGATTTTTCACAATTAGAGCATCAAGCAGGCTTTTAACAAATCCCACTTTCCAAGTATTCAAATGGAAGTTGACACAATCTTTTATTGTGAAATAACACAATGAAATATAATGCGAGTTGCTTTTCAATGAGCTGCAGCACAAACGGTGAGTTTTAATCCAATCAGTGTAAGATTAAACCAGACCGGTGTTGCTGCTTCCCCACATCTTAGCGCTCTACTTGAGGAAGACCACACAGGTATTTATTACGATGAGCACAACTGAACTAAGCTGAGCATCAGCGTTGGCCTCAGTTTGTGCTTTTATTTTTATACCCAAGTCGAACCAAACGTTGGCACTAGCAGCCGAGCTGTCTGCTGCAGATGAACCGAGTTGATCACTGTGAACCGTGCTGCACTGCAGGGTGGACACACGCGTGTCCTTCTGGTGTGAGTGTCTTATATTTGTGTTGTGTTGCTCCTGGTATTCACGTGGTCCAGCAAAGTGTTTAGAAGAAACCAGCCTGACGTCGCCCTTCTGCCAAACTCTGCACTGGCCAAGCTGTTTAGTTTGCGTGTTTACTGGAGATCCTTTGAGTAAATGGAAGGAGAATGATGTTTAGTTTAGAAAATCCATATTTTGTGAGTTGAAAACAGGGAGTAAGTTAAATCAGACGGGCTAATCCTACAAAATAATGTTTGTTTGAAATGAACTTCTGAGTCTGTGCTGGTGCCTTACGGCTTTCAGGATAAATAACTTATGTTGAATTTGTGACAAATTTTGAAGCTTCTTCAGGAAATAAATCGCTACAGCAGGTCCGAAAAACTGCACGGAGAACGATGCGTCTCTGGGCTTTGTTATATAATGTTTAGTAAACCAATGTGGCACTGTTCTGTTCCTGTGGTTTGAATGTGGGGATGTTCTTTGGAGCGGGGCCACTTTCAGGTTCCTGAACTACTTAAAGGTAGAAAACTCTAGATTGCTACATGTTTCTTAAACGGTCTTTATAGATGTTTGTTTTTCTAGATTTTTGTATGAGATGAGATTAATCGCGCACTTTAACAGAGAAATGTTTGGAGCTGACACTGATTCCAATAAAATACTGGACGTTTCCTAGATCTGACTGTATGTTTTGAGTGTTTACAATAAACAGTGAGACCTTGACAGTGTTTCAGTATTTTCTCTCACTCCAAGCTAAAAGCTATTTTGTTTTTATTAGATGTGTTGGGCTGAATTTGTCCCTTTTTGAATTTGGACCTTTTTTTTTTCTTTTTTTTTTACATTTCAACTGATTTCCTGAATCTAATTCACTTCTAATTAAGATTTTTCCCTTTTTTTGTGTGTTTTCAATTTAATTTCAGGCTTCCTGAATCTCACAGCAGAAAATATCACAATCTTATTGTCAGTCAATGTTATTTGTTGCATAGCGACAGCATGACTTTTCATTCCCCCAGTCGTCAAAGAAAATCGACATTGTTTTGAGCTCAAATTCACGGAGGAACATTTTGCTCTTTCTTTTTTAATCAAACACCCCAAATAAAGGCGCGTGTGACCGAGGGTCCAACAATGGGCCGCATTGACGGGCTGAATAAGGATACGTCTGTCTGCGGATGTGTCACCCAGCTGTCCTCTCAGGTAGGGTGGGGTCGGGGTGGGGGGTACAATGGTACCAGAGCCGCCTGTCCCGTGTGAAGCATGTGACGCGGCTGAAGACATAAAAAGGCCAAAAACTGACAACAAGCCTACCAAAGGATTTGGAGTCGCAGCATCACACCGAAAAAACCTGCGCAGACCCCCCACCGGCGGCCGACATGAGAGTCCTGGTGCCGCTGTTTGTTTTCCTCGCCGTGACAGCGATTCACACGGGTGAGAAGAGACGCTGACCAAAGTCGCAGCTCACTGATCTCCACTCGTGTCATTTTTGATATGGAGACGTGCAGCTGCAGCACTTTATTGTTCTGAATTCACCCTCTGACTGACTGTGTGATCACTCTCAGTGCTTTCAGCATCGCTGGAATCTGCAGAAAAAGAGGAAAAAGTTGCAGAATGTGGTGAGCAGATCCTAACCCTCTGATTTCATCTTTTCTTATTTTGCTGTTTGAAATTGTGGATAGTGTCTCGTTGTCATCTCTAACCTGAATCTGTTACATTTAAACAGTTATAAACGGATTTGATTCTTTATGCCTACATAGGCTCAACAAGTTCATACTCTGTGAGAATGCAATAGGCCATGGTGGTTGGTTTTGCTACTGACTGATGATATTTCTGTTTTTGTGCAGATGGGCTGGCAGAGCTGAAGAAAATAGGTACATCTCACTGGTTCACTTGTTCAGAAATCAACAAAATAAAAATGCTTAGAAAAAGCACGATTATGGCTCAAACCCCAAATATCTCTGTGTGTCTTTATCATGTGTTGAACAGTCTACGAAAAAGTTAATCGTTGAGCTTCATAATTTCTTAGTTTTATCACTTTGTGTGCTCAGATCAGATGGAGTTTGAGGCTGCTCAAAAGGAAAAAGCAGCTCAGATGAACGGTACTATTTAGTTCTCAATGCAGCTCCAAATTGGCATGCATACGTAGATACAAATGATTGAATCTAAACCAATTATGCTTTATTTCCAGTCACGGAGGAACAGACCGAAGATAGCCGCTACGGTGAGAGACAACCAGAGAAAACAAGCTCCCCTGTTAAACTGGTTCAATGTAGCTAAAGTTCACGTGTCCACCTCTTCTCCTCCAGAGGCGGCTCAGGATGGATCCGGTAAGTTCTCGTTCTCGCACCTGATGAGCTCCTGAACACGCTGTGACTGTGATGCCGTCAGACTCACCTGTCTGGATGTTTCCAACAGTGGAGGAGCACGTTGAAGCTGACGGGGACAACACAGGTGTGTAAAAACACAACGTGCCAAAGATCACGTCTCTCTCTCTCTCTGCACCTGAGATTCAACGTTGCGTCACTCTTTGTGGCCGTGTTCCAGCAGGTGGAGCCGACGACCCTGCTGCTGCAGCTCAGGAAGGTAAGAGATGTTTCATGGGAGCCTGTAGGTGGCGTT